>JACXGJ010000421.1:0-99935 GCA_016801105.1 Esox niger
GGCCTTCTAACACCACCGCCCGTCATCAATCCATTGCACCTGTTGTCCTGTTTAGCGCACCTGATTCTCATCCAGTCATTACCATTCCAAGTATATATGTATCCTCTGTTCCCCCTGTCTTTGCGTGTTATTGTCTCACCATTGATGAGCATAAGCCAGCTCCACTATTAAAATATATGAACGACAACGTACCTTCTCCACAGTCTGCTTCACCTCCGTCTAACGAACAAGCTGACAACGCTACTGTAAATCATCCTTTGATCATCCTTTTACTCTGCTGATCAAATTTACAAATTAAACTAATTGTATAATACACTGCAATGTTTTTACTTAGAGAGGCTACATATCCTAGGATCAATCAATACTATTTCTATAAATACGCTGTAGCCTATGTGTGATTCATTCTTAGAAATGTTTGGTGTTAAACAAGCAACCGGCTTTTGCGCGGCTATTCATAAGGATATCCTTTGATCGTCGCTAACTGGCAAACAATGTCTGTTATTTTACCTTGAATATCAAAATGAGATGTACAAGGTAAAATAACTCCAGCAGGGAACCCCAAACTTCCCTAACCCGAGCTACATTTGCCAACTCCGACTGGGGGATCGTGAGGCGTTCCCAGTCCAGTGTCGAAATATAATCTCTCCACCTAGTCCTGGGCCTACCCCGAGGTCTCCTCCCAGCTGGACATGCCTGGAACACCTCCCTAGGGAGACATCCTGGGGGCATCCTTACCAGATGCCCGAACCACCTCAACTGGCTCCTTTCAAGGCAAAGGAGCAGCGGCTCTACTCCGAGTTCCTCACGGATGACTGAGCCTCTCACCGTATCTCTAAGGGAGACGCCAGCCACCCTTCTGAGAAAACTCATTTCAGCCCCTGGTATATCAAGAGTTTCGCCTTCTGGCTCAGCTCTCTTTTCATCACTACGGTGTGGTAAAGTGAATGCAATACCGCCCCCGCTGCTCTGATTCTCCTGCCAATCTCCCGCTCTATTATTCCCTCACTCGCGAAAAAGACCCCGAGATACTTGAACTCCTTTACTTGGGATAAAGACTCATTCCCTACCCAGAAGAGGCACTTCCTGCAGATAGTCAGGCATCTTCTCAACCATGCAGCTCACTTTGGTTCAAGTATCATCGTTTTGTGCTCCTTGAAAGAACCACACTGTCTTTTTCCAGAGCAGCCTGTATGTCTCCTGAGGTTACATCCCAAACAATTCATCTGGCAGTTTTGACTGAAATCTTTCTTGGTCTTTAAGTGAATTTCTAGTTCAAATGACTTAAAGAACAAACATCCAAATGAGTATATTGTTACTTCATACCCTTTTGCCCCTTCTGTATTAAACGTACGACTACTGATGCCATTATGGTGGTTTGTCTTCGGACTCACAAGGAATTGGAATGGTGGAGGGGCTTTAAAAGCAGTCTTCTTGCTAAAGTAATAAAAGGACAAACTAATATTTTCTCACTTGACATGTTGTCGGCCTTTTTAGCATTCTTGCTCCTGGTCAGTGTTGAGGTCTGATGTCACACATTACTTTTCCCACAGCTCCGTAATCTTGTGAAAGGATTCTGTAACAGGTGACAAGGACCATGCACAGTTAATTAACTTAATGCAAAAGTGTAGTATTACAAATACATACACCTGAAAATAAATACGGCTGGACAAAGAATATTACCTGCACTAAAGAGTACTCGTGTTGGGCGGCGGCGGCCAGTCCTCGGGGGGGGGGCGCTGGCTGCGACTCCTGGGCAGCAGGGGAGACTGTAGGGAGCAGCCGGCGCCTTGGAGCTGGCACCGGACGTAGAGGAGGCATTGGTAGCTCCAGGCTGGCCGGGGGCTCCACCACTGGTGCTGGGAACAGGAGGGCATCTTCAGACCCCATACGAGCTGCTGTCTGACACCTTGGAGCTGGCACTGGGCACAGCTTGGGTACCTCAATCAACCCACATGTGAGAAGCAACAAGGGCTTCTCGTCCCACCCCTCTGGGGGTGGCAGCCGTGCCTTGGGGCTCTCCGCATGCCGCCATAGCTCCCCCCTGGGGCTGGCCAGGTGTGCAGCTGGTGATGGTAGGGGTTTCTCCTTCTCAGTGTTGCTGTCAGGCCAACCAAGGAGTTCCCCTAACGTCCATATCTGCTGTGTCTCTGACAGGTGGATCATTCTGTCACAGAGCTGGAGGTAGGACATAGGCGCAGAGATGGAGTGGTGATAATAATCCATGTTTTAATGAAAACAAAGAAACAAAACAATAGCAGCTACTGGTGACGTCAGGCAATGGGTACACAGCAACCAAAATGATCCACACAGAGTGTGGGCAAACATTCAGCATAAATGGGTTCCCCAATTGGAGGCAACGATCTACACCTGCCTCCAATTGGGGAGACCAAACTTAAATAGAGGTGCCTAGAGGCACCTTCTTTTGTCCTGTCTATGGCCCCAGCCCAGTGCAGAGATGTCTAGGGGTACAGCCAGGATGTGACACTATTACTCAATAAATTGTCCTTGACACAAGGCAGAACAGTGGACCCAGTTGCGGACACGGAGGTAGAATGTATTCCAAATAATATGTTATAATAATACTGGACCATGGAAAAGCAGTCTTGTAGTCAAAGAGTATGCAAAGGTTGGCAACATAGTAAAATGGCCAAAGTACACTGGGTCAGAAAGGTTTGGTGATCGGTGGGCAGGCAGAGGTTGATAACGGGAGAAGAAGGGCAATGGTACACTGGGGCAGGCAGGCTCGTAATTGGGGAGAAACAGGCAGAGAACAAAACAGGCAAGATGGAATTGTGATACGGTTAACGGGGAAACAACATGAAACAAAGAGCGCTGAAAATGACTGCATGGGACAAGATGATCTGGCAACTGCCAAAACAGAGAACAGGGGTAAAATACACAAAGGGCTAATGGGGAACCGGGAACTACTGGTGGGGTGTGGAGACATGACAACAGGTGAAACACATCAGGGTGTTACAGTCTTATCAAGCAAGAATTATAAAATGTTAGCTAATCTAGCTAGCTACACTATCTAACATTAAGTCATAGTAGATACACAACTCTAAATATAATAGTTATCCAACTTTTGTAATACTAAAATACGGTTTATGATTTGCTTTGGGCCTGTGATAGGTCGCAAGCCCGCCGAGTTAACATTTATCGCTAACACCACTGGATGGGCTGCCCCTACCGAAAATAAATACATTTGAAATGTCTTTTTTAAAACATATTTGAGATACATCAGAAAAAAACAAAAATTGGACAATGCAATTAATACATGTTGAATGCATTTACAAATATATTAACAAATGCATATGAAATGTATCAAAATTTTGTAGATGCATTTGAAAATGTATTAGAAAATACATACTAAATATTTATTTCAAAACATTTGGAAAACCGTGTTGAAAACCCATGATGTTTGGTTTCCACATTACGTTAGAGTATAATGGTGACTGCAAGGTGAAATGCATTTTGTATGTCATCAATACATCACTAATGATGAACATTTTGAAAGTGGTGTTTGTCTATTCACTGTCTGAAGACAAGTGTGCTGCATTTGTTTTGAAAATCCGGTCCTATGATTTTTCCACTTTCCCTTGGCCATTTTGTTCTTTCAAAATGAAAACCAGCAGAAATAAAGTGCTTTTTAAAAGCATCCCGAATTTTAGTTTGGTCTCTGATGATCATACAGCAAAATTCCTGTCCTTGAGTTAAACGTAATTCCAGTCCTTGCCAAGTCCAACACCCACAGTTTTTTTTTTTGCTGTAGAAGAGCTCTTGGCTTCAGTTTGTTTTCCTTGTTGAAATTAAGTTATAATCTTTTTTTTCAGGTCTGCTGTGAAGGGAAAAAATATAACAAGTCTTACATTAATGTAATTCTGGACTGTGAACATGAATTATTTTGAAATATATATGAACAAAATGTTAATGTATTTTGTTCATTTTGACATGCAGTACACTTCGGAATAAAATGTGCATTTTTTAATTTTTATTCCTGAAATGTATTTTGAATGCAGCTATATATTTATTTTTGGTATGGGTGAGAGAATTGAATAACCCACACCAAAACAGAGCCAAATGTTTTGTCATAAAAAAATACTTGAACACGTGGAAAATAATAGTTATCACAAGGAGAAGTTAAACAAAAAAATATGTTATACAAAAAAAAAACAGTATTAGATGTAAACATCCACTTAATGCTTACATTGTAAGTGTATAATTTTTCAAACAATTACTTTTTTCATTTACAGTTTTAATTTTATATTATAATAAATATTTCAGCCACATTCTTTTGTTTACGACCAATACATTTGGCCCCAATCTGTCTCCATATGTAACGCTAAGGCTGTGGTGATGGGTGGATTCTTTACATTTTATTTTTGTGGATAAATTACTTCTAGAATAAAAAAAAATATTTATGAATTTGCTCGTGGTCCTGATCAAACGTTTTTTAATGAAAAAGGCAATAAACTTTGCAAAAAAGACATGTGTAGAACTGGGTCAAGATTGACTGGAAGATTTTTTAGTGATCACAGTGATCGCTTTGATGTTATCCTCACACGTAAAATTTCAAAGGGGAGCACACCAACCTAAGCACATCAATTTTATGATATCCAATTTGTGATTAAGGCCCTGCTTCATCATAGCAACTTTCAGTGGACTTTGGACAGTCTGTCAGCATACAATGGTTATCAGAAATCTACACACCGTTACTGAAAATGAATCTATTTTCTATGTTAATGCTGAAATCAAAACAAATCATATCTGACAGTTTTTCACCACTAATAACATCTTGAAACCAATGTTAAAGTGAAAGGGAAGTGAACAGATCCTTTGAAAAATAACAATACAAATATAAAGTAAATGCATACCAGCTGATACCCCATTACAGATGTTGTGACGGCACATTTTACATTAAATACAGTGTAAAGTCAGTTTGGATAGGTCTATCAATCTAGCACAGCATATATTACCTGCGTGAATTTGGTCCCCCACCCCAATGGCAAAATTGTTAACATTTTCGTTTGTGCTGCTATAATTTTTTTTGATATGAAAGAATATTTTATAGGAAATTCACTCAGCTCCCCGTCATGCTCCAAATTCACCCAAAATAGCCTTGTTTGTTTGTGCTCTGTTTATGCCGTTAATAGTTTTGTCTGTGCTTCTTCTGTGATTTAAGTAATAGACATTTAATTATAGGTGCTGACATCACCAGCCGTCAGCAACTATAATTAAAAAAATTTAAACACAGTTGCAGCATAAACAAAGCTATTAATGGCACAAACCAACACAAATGAAGTACAAACAATTAATCATATTTAATAGAATTTGGAGCATGTTGGGGGGCTGAGTGACCTCAGAATTATCTAGAAAATATTCTTTAATTTGAAAAATTATTTTAGTAGCACAAAGATAGTAGCAGCATAAACATTTTGGGGGGTGAATTTAGAGCATGTTGGGGGGCTGAGTGACCTCAGAATGACCTATAAAATATGCTTTAATATCTAATAAATGATAGCAGCACGAACAAATTGTTTTATGGCACAAACCAGCACAAACTGAGCACAAACAATTAAACCAATTTTGACAAAGTTTTTGCATAGTTTGGGAGACCAGCTTCACACAAGTCTGAAACCTGCAATTCATACCACTGTTTGCAGAAAAGTTCAAGCTCAGTCAATTATGATCAGTCTACATATTTTCTATAGGATTTTGGTCTGGGCTCCAACTGGGCTATTCCATGAAATTAATCTTCCTTCCTGCAAGCCATTACTTTGTTTTCTTGATTGGTTATATTATTTGGCTTGTGACAAAATATCTTTATATTTGGAGCTTTTCATTGTTTCTATCCTAACCAGAGCCCCTGTCCCTGTTGTGTAGAACTGTTGCATCATAGCAAGCCACTGCTGCCCCAAACATTCCTGACAATAGGTACTTTGGGTAATGAGCTGTTTTGGCTTAGTGCCGAACATATGCAGTATTTTGGTCAAACATTTCTTGCTTGATCTCGTATTGTAACACACCTGGTTTTGGAAAATATTATGTGTCTTGGATGACCTTGGATGGTTATATTATGCAGATAGCCCCAGTTCCAGTAATCCCTTCTGTTACTTTAAGGTTGCAATTGGCCTCTCAATAGCCTTTCTGACAAGTTTTCTTTCCCTGTCATACATTTTTTCCTGATCTTTGCAATGCACTCGTTGTGCAATTTTGCCTCTATGTTATAAAGATGGTCTTGACTTCACATAAGTGCATCAAGATCAGCCTGGGAACCCAGTGCATTGCATGAACCTAATTGAAGATCGCTCCAAACAGTCTCATGATTTCCTTATCTAATCTGACGGTCTATTTATGTTGTTCAAGTGCTCAGTTTGGTCCTTTAGGAGTCTTAGCATGCAGTTGTGAAACTCAAGAATTGCCTTTCTATTATCATTTTCTTTGTCCATGTCCTGCTATACTCCAAAATCACCCAAGAGGTTGAGGAAAATGTGATACTTTGTGATGTTTTGATTCAGTACTGACCTACAGTGGAGATATAAAGTCTACACACCCCTGTTAAAATGCCAGGTGTTCGTGATGTAAAAAAAATTGACAAAGATAAATCACGTCAGAACTTTTTCCACTTTAACTGTGACCTATAATGTGAACAATTCAATTGAAAAACAAACTGAAATCTTTTACTTGATGTCATCCTACAGTCATTGAGTGACATTCGAATGAGTTGGTCATCTCGGTCAGTGGTCATTTGCGCCCTCTGCCAGTCTGTAGCTTTGTCGTCCCCAATGTCTGCTTGACCTTGCTTGACCTTGTTCTTATGAACTGCCATCTTTGAAATTTTCATTATGGAAGTGTTGAAACTCAAACACCCTGTCGATTTATTTATTTGCCCGATCAGAATAAGAAGATACACTAACTGCAGGAAAGGTTGCTCTAAGTCTTATGGTTACAGGGGGTTTATATATTCTTGACCAACAGGGTGAATTTAGGTTACAAAAGGTGTGAAAACTCAGAAGAATTGGCACCGATTTATAATGTCATCTTCTGTCACGTCCTTGCGTCTCAAAGCTGGGATTGCACACCTGTTCGCCTTCATCCACTCTCAAACCTGTTCCCAAATAACTACCACACACCTGTCTCCACTCACCTCCTCACCAACAGTATTTCTGTGGATCCCAGCCAACTCTTCCCTGCCGGATCATGGTCGTAAAACATTCGCTAGTTTAGGTTCAGGTTGGATTTTTTCATGTACCGACCTTCTGCCCGTCACATGTCTGTACTTCTGCTGTCCGCTCATGTACTGACCCCCTGCCCGTCCCCGACTACTCTGCCTGCCACCGGTCAGTACCTATGCCGCCTATCTGTGTACCGATCCTCTGCCTAACCCTGATTACTCTGCCTGTCACTCCCCCCTCGCCCTTCCTATCCGCGCTTGGGTTCCTACTCACATTCCTGACATCTTCCTTTGTTTTCTCCTACAATGAAACAATAAGACCGGTACTCACACATTTACATTTATTCAATAAAATTCAACCAAGACTAAGTTCTTGGTCTCAACTATCTCTTGGAGTACATTTACTGGTAACAGAATATCAGTTGAAGTATACTCAAGATTACACCATTGATCATTTCAGTAAATTTTGGCTAGGTCAGCACACATTGATTTCTTACAGTTGATTATGAAAATACATTAACAGGATAGGAAATAACTTTGATCAGGATAGAGAAATTGGGCTTTTGGAAAAACGGGGGGGTATTAGACAAAAAATCATGATCTCAACAATTCTCCTTTTGTATCCATTCATGGACAAACTCCTGATTTAAACAGAAACATGAGTAGAATTTTAAATGCATACATTTTACCAATGCTTAAGTCTTTTCCATTCAGTGTCTTGGTGACAAGTGGATGACTATTAATTCATAAGCTACGTCAACAAGAAATTATGTCTGGTTATACATACAAAAAATGTCTACTATACATGAAGGAAAATGTTTTATCATCAATTAGGATGATGGTATTCTTCGTTCTGGATGTCCAGATAGAATCCATGTGTGTGTTGGTAGATGATTCAACACACTGGGCCAGGTCCCCTTCTGGGTTTGATGTATATCATCATGACAACTCCAGGCTTTTAAACTAGGTGTGGACTTGTGATGCATATCAGTGTAAGTGAGAATCATTGTGAACCAGCGGAAAAAAATCTTGAAGGGTAAAGATGTTAGATTGTTTTCACATTACAGTACCAAACTGACCCTGGATCCCTGCACATTTGTTTAATGGCAATTTGAATTGAATTGCTACAATCAGTATGACTGAACCCTCCCATTTAAACACTAACCATTCATACTGTGCCCATAGTTTTGGTTAACCAAGTGAATGGACCTGAAACTTCTACAAAGGTGAGCCTGATATGTGTTGCCCTTCATCTCATTAGCTTATTCAACAACAGTGGAGATATAGTTTGGTATAAAAGTACAGCACTCTTGATCTATCAGTGCACAAGTACCTCCTTGGTATGCCAACAAATTGTCTAAAGCAGCAGTATTCTGTAGTGCAAGCCAACAGCTCTCTGGACATCAGATTGCTAGACATGGCAGTGACAGTGACTATGTTTTTCTATTTCCATAGCAAGGTATCGCACCTAAAGATTGCATCACCCCATACACTGGCAATAACACACCCATAGTTCTGGTTCCCCAGGTCTGTTTATGGTCAACCAAGAGACGTCCCGTTTTCGTTATCTCTCTTGGTCTACCAATGCCCGAAATGAATTTGGGATTTGCATAGCTGGAATGATAGGCTAGTCCGCAAGTACCAGTCCTGTTTCCAGGAAGGAAGTCACACGCCTGGGTACCATATGCCCATTAAGTACCATCCAAAGTTGCTATGTCGCAGGTGACCGCTACAGATAGTAGACCAAGGAGAGTGGCTGCAATTTAACTTATACAGTCTGAAAAAGAATTCGACATGGATAATGATTCCGGGTTGGAAACTGGATATTTCTTACTCAAGATTTAATTACAGTGGGTTTGGCCCAAGAATTTTGACACTGGCCCCTCACGGTGGATTGAGTGGTTTTGGGATGTCTGTAGTTATTGGGATGGCCTTTCTGTTGCAAGAGTAGCATAGGGTTGATGTCTCCCCAGACCCTATGATGTGTTTTATCATGGTGGTCACCCTGCAGTTGTTGCCTTGTGGGTTTTATCAGCGAGGCACATGTAATTAGGCACATGTATCACATTCAGATATTGGGATGGACATCAGAGGCACCCCCATTCTGTAAATATGTGGCATTAGCCCACATACAACACATTTTCCCATCTCAATAGCCTTGGCGTGTGCTAGGGCTAACTGACTACAAATTTCCAGTCCCCCTTTCAGTGGGTGATTCCGGTATCACAAGGTGGATTGGGAGCAATGGGGCAAGGGCAATCATAGTGCTGTCATGTGGCACTTTAGTTACCTTTCGTATATCACAGTTCTGTATTACCACCTGCTGACCCAGGTGCATTCTGTCGCTCAGCCTTTGCAGCTCTGAGGAAAAGATGGATGTAAGTTCTTTACTTTCTTCATTTGGCTTTCATGACTCTTACATTTGGACACCTTGATTGGGGACAGAATTTTGCTACAGATGCTCTCCCTTCCTTTGGCAGTGAGGGCAATGTACATACTTACAGAGTATAACTGGTGAGGGATGAAGTCTAGTTCCTCGTTTATGTGTGTGAGATAGATCCTCCTCTAATTTTGGGTATGGAGAATTCATATGCGTGTAAGGTGTGCTGACAACCTATTGCAGAGGTGAATATAGTTGGGCTCCATTGCTCCCAATACACAATATGATCCTGTTGCATATTCTTGAATGGCCATAAGCATGTACTCTGTAGCTGTGCTTTGAATATTGCTACAAACCAAGGATATTTCTGTTTCTGCGCAAACCACCTGTGGCCTAGTCTTGACATTCTATGCCTTTGACTTGGGGCTTTCCCTGTTTCCTTCTTTAGGAACTCTGGTGTGCGTGTGTGTGCAAGAGGGGTTGTGAGTGCAGTTCCTCATTTTAATGTCAAGGCCTCTGCCATTTGAATCACGTTCCAGACATAACTAGGACGTCAAGCCTTTCACTTTTGTCTCCTGATCTGGTTCTGGAACTCTGAAGGTCCCAAGGATGGAAGGTTGTAGGACGTTTCACTTCATAATTGTTCCCAATTCATCTCCATGCCTTGAGTTTGAGGACCTCCTCACATTCCTAGTAGGAGGAAGGAGAAAACCTAACACTGTACCAGTTTACCTATTCTCCTGGGCAATCCCATGTGGCTGATTGTAATTCTAATAATGATACTACTACTAATAATAATAATAATGAACTTTTAGGAGGTTGGTACCATTATTAAAAATCGCAAAGAAATATTTCAGTTGTCAAATCATCAAAGTAATTTACAAAATAATAAAAGGACGCAGTTATAAATCAAATGAGAATAATCAGTGTTGTGAGCTTGTCAGTTTGTCTACCTAATAACATCCATGTTCTTTGATCTGGTGTGCTGCAAAATGTTGTGTTGGTCAATAGGTTCCAAATATCAAGTGAAGCAGACTAACCTTTTGGTACTATAGGAATAGCGGTGTTTCACACAGTCTAAAAATGTCAGAAGCATAAATAGCCCAACATTTGTTGAAGTATAAAAGAAAACAACAAATAAAAATAAAAAAGTGGTCTCGTCAGCAAACTGAGACCCAAAAAACGATTGAAAAAAAAGAAAAGAAAAATACAAATCCCATTTACTCTCTGTTTTCCCCATGCCCCAAAATGGCTCCTGCGTGTGCAGCTGTGGATGGTATGATTTGTGCTGCATGCATTTAGTGCAACATAATGTTAATTTCTCTATTTGTCCTGTTCACTTTCACAGTGGTGGGCAGTGCTTTTCAAGCCTTACTGATGCTGTTTTGTCCTCTCTGTAATGTTGTTAGCCATTCTGGTGCCCCACATTTGGTATGTTCCCACTACCATATTTACATTTTATAAGACCCCAAAGTTAAGTGTCCCTCTTCCTATGAGTCATTCCAGATAGTTTACACTCCTCCATTGACCTTAGCTCGTCCTACAATGGCTGGTCTTTGCCAGCCTTGCACACTCTATCGTGTTGCACATTTCAGTTAACAACTTTATTCTCCCCCTTTTCTTATTGTAGAATATGTATATCCTCTGGAAACCAAGCCTTCAAATTTTTGAATGGGAAGAAATGTTTTAATGTACTACTCCTTTAAATACAATAATATTGTAACTAATAGAGGACTACATACAGTGGATTTAAAAAGTCTACTCCCCAGTTAAAATGCCAGGTGTTTGTGATGCGCAATCATTCCAAAATGTTAATCTTGTTCTGGTCAAGCCATGCTTTTATGGATTGTGATGTGTGCTTTGGGTCGTTGTCATAAGGAAAGGTGAACTTCTTCACCTTCAGCTTTCTAATGGACACCTGAAAGTTTTGTGCCAAAATTGCCTAGTATTTGGAACTGTTCATAATTCCCTCCACCCTGAACCCTCCACACTTCACTGTGGGTATGGGGTTCATTGGGTGATGTGCAGTGTTGTTTTTGCGCCAAACATCCCCTTTGGAATTATGGCCAAAAAGTTTAACCTTGGTTTTATCAGACCACAACACATTTTCCCACATGCTTTTGGGAGACTTGATGTTTGTTTTTGCAAACTTCAGCTGGGCTTGGATGTTTTTCTTTGTAAGAAATGGCTTCTGTCTTGCCACCCTACCACATATATGGCCCATTCATATGAAGAATATGGGAGATTGTTGTCACTTCAAACACACAGCCAGTACTTGCCAGAATTTCCTGCAGCTCCTCCCTGTTGGATTCTGTCCATTTTTATCAATTAAAAAAATTCATGCAACCAGAAGCTAAGGGAGAGACATCTTTATTCAGCATGAGGCAATGTTGTTAACCATCCATAGTTCTTTCCTTTTTCTCTCCAATTATTACACAGTTAACCCAGTCTTTTATGCCAGGGAGGCAGTCAATTTTCATAACCAGACAATACACAGTCAAAGACCCTCCAATAAGAAAGGTTTATCCTACAAAAGACCCTTGCATGGTATGTTCCAACCTATGTCAATGGGCCTTTCCATCGAGCCTAAGACAGTCACTACTCCTAGCAGGAGGTATGGACAGGATGTGTGGGGCCTATCAGTAACAGGCCTCCTATCTATGGTCAATTTTGGATGGACATCCAGTTCTTGGTAATGTCTCTGTTGTGCCATATTTTCACATGATGTTGACAGTCTTCACTGTTCCACGGTATATGTAATGCTTTGGAAATTCTTTTGTACCCTTCTCCTGACTGAAATCTCAACAATGAGATCCCTCTGATGCTTTGGAAGCTCTCTGCGGACAATGGCTTTTGCTCTGAGATGCAACTAAGAACATTTCAGGAAAATCCTTCTAGAACAGCTTAACTTTATTTGTGATTAATCAGAGTCACTTCAAATGATGGCAGGTGTGTAATGACTTCTATTCACAGTGGGGAGAACCAAGTATTTGAAGTGATTATCTGGATTTTTGCTTTAGATTCCATCTCTCACAGTTGAAGTGTACCTATGGTAAAAATTACAGACCTCTACAAGCTTTGTAAGTAGGAAAACCTGCAAAATCAGCAGTGTATCAAATACTTGTTCTCCCCACTGTAACATGATTCACTAATTCAGAACACAGCCAAATCCCCAGTTAGAAGAGGGTTTGCACACTTATGCAACCAGGTTATTGTAAGGATTTCCTTTTTTATTCCCCCCATATTGTTTAATATAGGCAGCGGTGAATGCTTATAAAATAGAAATATATTTTAATTTGCCTTCTACTGTGTGGAAAAGAGGAAAAATATAGAAATATCCTTGATTGGGTGAATATGTCCAAATGTTTGACTGGTACTGTACCTGCATGCTGGACATCACTCACCAACATTCCTTGGGCCGCGCAGTTCTAGCTGCTCCGGGCTGGCTACCATTCAATTTCACAGCTGCAGCTGTATCTGATCAAGTTGCTCTCCTTAAATACACCCCTTGATAAGGCACACCTGTCCCAAATGGACTCATGAGGGGAAGGATGAAAGGAGCCCCGGAAAGTTAGTCATGGGAAAATCAAGGCTTTCTGAGGCATTCAAGGCTTAGGCCAAATTTGGCTGAAAAACTGTTTACTTTATCTGGGCTTTTGCACTCTCTCCACAGTGGTGTCACTTGCTGGCCAGGAATACATTTCACTTCATTAATGCTTGTATAGAAAAAGAATCCATAGTATCCTACAATACTTTGTGGTGCAATGGTTGTGGTGCAAAGTGTGTGAATTGTGAAGTGGAATTTAATTATAGGGCCGTATAACTCTTGTTTTTCCTGATAGCTTTTTAAACTGTGCATTTGTTCTACTGTTTTGGATTATGAAGGTGTCAGCTTCCGTCCATGTGATATCCATGAACAAAATTAATGCAACCAGAAGACAGTGGAGAACCATCTTTATTCAGCATGAGACAACGATGTTAACCTTCCATAGTTCTTACCTTTCTCTCTCCAATGAATACAGAATGTACACAATCTTTATACCAGAATACAAGGGAGGCGGCCAATAGTCATAACCAGCCATTACACAGCTAAATACCCTCCAATAAGAAAGGTTTATCTTACAAAAGACACTTGTATGGTATGTTCCAACCTATGGTCAATGGTTCTATCCATCAAGCCTATAACAGTCACATGTGCAACTCCTAGTAGGAGGTATGGACAGGATATGTGGGGCCCATCAGTATCAGGCAACATGTCTTATCTATGGTCTGTTGTTCAGAGTTAGTCAGCACATCTGTGTTGTAAGTTTCTCAAGCTTACTTCCTCTCAAAGGCAAGAGTAGCATAAGCACTAAATGAAACAGTATATGGACAACAAATTTCAGTGTTGTTTGAGCTCAAAGTAAACTAAAGTTAATCTGGATTTGTTCTCATATGACTACATCAATGTGTGTCCATGACCCTACTGATTGGGACATTACTGGATTGAAAATACTTTTTGTTTTATTACTAAATAAGGTGACCAGTACAGGTCAGTGCTAGAAAGTCTCAGGCATCAAAACAACCATAGAAGCCCGCATTTTACAAGAGGCTTTGGACCAAGCACTTGATCAATCTGCATTGTTAGACCAATGCAAGCCTCTGCCGTTAGAAAGCCCTTTCACATGGATCAGCCTGGTTTGAAATTTCTAAGACACTGCCCGGGCAACGAAGGAGTGGCTTCATAAGAAGCATTTCAAGGTCCTGGAGTGGCCAAGCCGGTCACCAGATCTCAACCCCAATGAAAATCTTTGGAGGGAGTTGAAAGTCCGTGTTGCCCAGCGACAGCCCCAAAACATCACTGCTCTAGAGGAGATCGGCATGGAGAAATGTGCCAAAATACCAGCAACAGTGTGTGAAAATATTGTGAAGACTTACAGAAAACATTTGACCTCTGTCATTGCCAACAAAGGGTATATAACAAAGTATTGAGATGAACTTTTGTTATTGACCAAATACTTAATTTCCACCATAATTTACCAATAAATTCATTAAAAATCCTACAATGTCATTTTCTGGATTTGTTTCCCTATAGTTGTGTCTCTCATAGTTGAAGTGTGCCTATGATGGAAATTACAGGCCTCTCTCATCTTTTTAAGTGGGAGAACTTGCACAATTGGTGGCCGACTAAATACTTTTTTGCCCCACTGTACATAATCGTTTTTTTTTTTTTTTTTAAACGGTTCTGAAAGAAAATAAAACGGTTCTGGTGGCTATTAGGATTTGTTCAGGATAGACAAACACGTCGCTGGCTTCCCAATTCTCTCGTCTTTTCACTTGACAAAAAAGTTATCGTTAGTGATGGTCATTCGAGGTTTCATTGCCGTTCTTCTAGCAGCAGGATTTAATGCTAGCAGTGCTAACTCCGATTTTTTTTTTTTTTCCAAGCCATTATTGAACTATGTATTATGCAAGCTGCAATTTTCTTTGGTAGTATCTTGGTAGACATTTTCTAGTTGTGCTCAATTGTGCTTATTGCTAACGTCATTTACATTGACTATGACGTTATTGACAGTTAGAATAGTAATTTGGAATGAAAGTAGAATCAACCAGTCATAAATTGTCTTGAAATAGCTGTGACAACTGCATGATGCATCAAGGTTTTCTAGAGGGCCTAAGTATACATCACTAATTCAAAGCCAATAGCAAGTCATATTTTGTTTTATCACGCCTGAGCCATGCTAGGTGACTTCATTTTTGCATTGAGTGTAGTAAGGATGATGATAGCCCAGCTGTCAGCCCTGGCTTTTATGTCAATTAAACAATAAATTCATTCTGATTTATAATCAAAAGACAAACTATATGAACCTGCCATTAGCCATTTCATAAAGATGGCCTGAAGGACCTTTTTAAATGGTAATGATAATGGTGAGTGGACTTTTTGTTTTCATCTTGCTTTTTGTTGCTATGTTGTTCATACAATTTTGAATACAATGTGTAAAATATTATTTTAACTTTAGATCACTGTTTTGGTGGTAAAAACAAAGGTAATGACGTTGCAATTGGAAGTACTAGGTACATGACATTTTGTATTGTGATGCTTTTATTTTTATTGTTGCATTCTGGATATTGAATACAGTGCAGTTTGTTTCTCTCTGACACAATGTGAGTAGTTGTGGTTGAATGTATTCCCCGATTTGAGTGACTGTTTTTGCAAGTGTTTCTTTGAAAATGAAAAGAAGCTGGAGGACTGCTTGACGCCATTTGTCAAGTATTGTAGAGGCAATGTGATTGTCTGTGGGTCTTTGGTGTTGGTAAAGTGAGAGATTTGTACAGGGTAAAAGGGATCTTGAAGGAGGAAGGCTTTAACTTTAATTTGCAACACCATGCCATAGCCTGTTGGCTGCGCTGCACATTCACCTGATATTAACCCTATTAAGCTGTTGTGGGAGCAGCTTAACAGTGATATGTAAGAAGTTCCCATCAATCCACTCCAACTTGTAGGAAGTGCTTCCGGAAGCATGCGGTAAAATCTTTTCAGATTAATTGACAACTAGAATGTAGTCTCTTCAAATGGAGGATTATTTGACAAAAGCAAAGTTTAAATAACTTTGATATAGTAATTCCTAACTATATAAATGGTTATATTACCTGATCATTTAGCTATATTTTCCTATTCACCAACATGTCATGTATGTACTTATGGAAAACAAAATGTTTAAGTGACGCCAAAATTTTGAACGACAGTGTATAAGTGCCCCATTAGATAAAGCACGTAAAATAATGTATAATTACAGGATTTTTTTGGGGGGGGATGGGTAATTTGGTTCAGCTGGGAGCATTGTTAATATTTCAATCAGGCAAACATTTTCTTTTCCTCCAAAAATAATAGTTTTGAGCAACCACTTGTGAGTTAATGGGTGTGTACGCTATGGTCTGAAGTACAATCCTGTTTCTAAAAAAATTGGGACGCTGTGTAAAATGCATATTAAAACAGAATGCAATAATGTGCAGATAATTTATCCCTATATTTAACTGAAAATATTGAAAAGACGACATATCAAATGTTGAAACTGAAAAATGTTATTGTTTTTGGATAAATACATGGCTACTTTAAATTTGTTGACAACAACACATTTAAAAAAGTTGGGACAGGGCATGTTTACCGCTGTGTTTCATCACCTCTTCTTTTAACAATACTCTGTGAGCGATTAGGACCTAAGGGGACCAATTGCCTTTGTTTTGAAAGTAAAATATACTCCCATTCTTGCTTGATATAGGATGGCATATGCTCAAGTTTGCGGTCTCCTTTTTGTATTTTTGTTTCATAATGTGCCAAATATTTTCAATGGGTGATAGGTCTGGACTGCAGGCAGGCCAGTTTAGCACCCAGACTCATTTAATATGGAGCCATGATGTTGTTATACGTGCAAAATGTGGTTAGCCATTGTCTTGCTGAAATAAGCAAGGACTTCTTTGAAAAAGACCTCTGGATGGCAGCATATGTTGCTCCAAAACCTGTATCTATTGTACAGCATTAATGGTTCCTTCACATATGCCATGTGCATTAATGTACACTCATAAAATGTTTTTTGGAAGTTACTGAGCCCATGCAGTGATCCTGTCTGTTTTTAATGCAGTGCCACCTGAGGGCCTAAAGATCAGGGCCAGCCAATATTGATTTTCAACCTTGTCCCTTGCATTCAAAGATTTATTTTAATGTTATTATGTACCGTACATGATGAGACCTCCAAACTCTTTGCAATTTATTGTTGACAAATGTTATTCTTACATTTTTGCACAATTTTCTCACGCAGTGGTGAACCCCACCCCATCCTCACTTCTGACAGACCCGTCCTCTCTGGAATGATCATTTAATTCCTAATAATGCTAAAGACCTGTTGCAAATAAACCTAATTAGTTGTGTGATGTTCCACCAGGTTAAGTTTTTGCCCGACCGCATAAGTGGAGCGGGCCAAGAAGAGTCAATGTCGCTTACTGAGGGAGTGAGCGAGCAAGCAAGAAAGCGACTGACCAACCAAAGTAAATAGCATAGTGGTAGGAGAAGCGGACTTGCAAGTTACAGGTCCCACAATCTTATCTCCTTGCAGTCAAAATAAGTACGCATTTGGATTTGTTCCAGATAGACAAAAACTTTTCTGTCTATAACCTTCACTATCTACATTATAGTAAACCTAAAATAAAACGGTTTTCTGTTATATTGCGACCTGTTTCGGGTAGATTTTAGATGTCTGCATCCGTGCATGCTTTTTGAGTCAGGATGGACAAAACCTTAGCTGGCTTGTAACATTGTGATGTTGTGAGGTCAAACGGACCAGGCGCAGGCATGGGTAGCGGTCGGTGTACTCTTTAATTTAAACAAAGACAAAACAACAGAACAGAAGACACTGAGTACTGGGCCAATCTACTAACTGAAAGTAAACACAAAGAAACAACACTCACCACATACATCTGGACACACTGCAACATGGAACAATGACTAACAACTGAGGGGAGCAGAGGAGAAACATTTAAATACTAATAGCTTGATTGGAACCTGGTGTGAACAATGATTGAGGACAAGACAAATGAATGGGACCGGGATGAGTTCATGACTGTTGGAGTCTTGGAAAAGCGGGAGATGGCGGAGCAGTCCGTCAGCTCACCGTCACATGGCTACAATGTTCAGTAGCTATTTTATAGTAAGCCTTAACAAAAACAGTTTAAGGCTATACAGGTGACAATTTCTGGAGGATTTTCGAGTACACATCCGTACATGCTTTTTGGGTCAGAAATATTTGAGTATTATTATTATTATTATTATTGCTATTGTGGTGGCAACCGGGACAATTTAGTAGTGAATGTCGGAAACCGGGACATTTTAGTGTTTTAAAGATATTTGTCGGGATCCGGGACATCCAAGCTTGAAACCGGGACAGTCCCGGGCAAACCTGGATGTCTGGTCACCCTAGAATAAGCAAGAATGTAGCTGGCTACATACAACATTCAGTAGCTACGTTATAGTAAGCCTAAACTAAACCTGTTTAAGTTTATTTTGTGATTTTTGAGGTACGCATCTGTGCATTCTTTTCGGGGTGATTCTCTCATCTTTTCTTTTGACGAGAAAGTCAGTTATCGTCATCTATCAATGTCTTTCACGAATGAATGAAAAACAAATGTTTTTGTGCCATGATATTAAATAGCTTTGGCAGAGAAAAGTTAATCTTCTGTCTCACAAGCAATTGCTCAATTCTTATGACAAAAGCCATAATTCATATTTTTGGTGGAAGTAAACTTAATAAGAAACGTTAATCAATTTAACACAATGGTCAATGGTGTCTATCGCAGTGGTGTAGTGGTTAAAGACAGTGCCTCTGACGTCAGAGTCTCGCGTTAGAATCCAATGAGGGCAGCAACGTTTTTTATTTTAAATGCGGGCTGCAATAAAACAGTCTACGGTTGTATTGCGATTATTTCTTGTGGTTTTTTGAAGTATGCATCCGGGCATGCTTTTTGGGTCAGGATAGACAAAACGTAGCTGCCGGCAACATTTAGAAGCTTTAGTAAGCCTCAACTAAAACTGTCTACGGGTATAAAGTATTGCGACTATTTCTTGTGGATTTCACGATCCTCTCGTCTTTTCACTTAATGAAAAAGTTATTGTCACCTTTTGATATCATTTCATGCTATCTTGTTTTCCCTGCTTTGGCAGGGAAATGTTTATCTTCAGTCTTGCTAGCAATTGCTTAATTCTTATGACTATTCCTAGGAAGTTGGTAGATACTATTAAGTCTATTACTGGCTGTTCAAACGGCCAGTGGCAAAAGCCATAGTTCATAGACACTCTTTGTGGTGGAAGTAAACTTACTAAGAAACATCAGTCAGTTCAACTCAATGGTCTCTAGCAATGGGTGAAATGTGTAACGCCATGGCATAGTGCTTAAAGTCAATGACACTTACATGGGAGACCCAAGTTTGAATCCAGTGAGGGTAGCAATATTTATTCAATATAATTGCGGTTTTGCTGAAGTAGGCTTGCCTCTGTCCCAAATGTTTTAAATGTGTTGCTGGCATCCAATTCAAAGCAGCCATGCATTTTCCAACAAACAATACAATGTCTCACCTTCAACATTTGATATGTTGTATTTGTACTATTTTCTAATGAATATAGGGTTTCAATTATTTGCATATCATTGCATTTGGTTTTATAAATTTTACCAGCATTGCAACTTTTTTGGAAACCTTTGCGGGAAAAGTGGTGCATGCAAGGTTTTGTTTTCTTTGTGTGTACACACCTTTAATAAATGAGACCCTAGGTATCCATCTCTGATTGTATTTGGTGTATGTGTCTTGTGCAGTATTTGAACAGCTATTTCAAATTGTATACAAGGGTAAAGTCAGCCGGGATAATTCAATTGATTTCCAGTATTGTGGCTATGTGTGTGTGTGTGTGTGTCTGTGTGCCCTTGTGCGTGGTGGGTGCATGCGCGCGTCTATGTTGTGTAGGATGTGTAGCTGAGATAGTGTTGATGTAATTAGTGATGTGCCAGGTTGGTCTGTCCTGCCTGTGTGATTTACTGCTTCTGCTGTTGTTCCTTTAGACTACACTGACTGCAATAGTAGCGCACACACAGACACACACACAGACACCCACACACACACACACACAGAGAATGCATCGCTGACTCCAGTGACCAATGTCCACAGTGGAGTTCACACCACAGGAGCACTCTGCGAATACATTGTATGTACCTAAATTAATTCAATTCAATTCACAATGGGATCCCACAAACATTTAGATGGAATCTACATGTGTTTTAGGTCTTCATAGAAGAACCATTTTAGGGTCTTGGTAGAACACTATGGAACAAAAAGTTTTCAGATGGTGCTGAGTCTAGGTGAAGCAAGAAAAGGGAAAGTGCTTCCATTTTACACAATTGATGTGATTGTAGTTGATCCATTAAACCCTTTTTTAAAGAGAGTTTCATTGAACAAATTCAATCAGTGATGTAATTGGTTAAATTTGCAATTTTCTGATTTGAAAGATAATATGGCAACATTTGAGTGCAAAGAAAAAATTCAGAAAGGGATTCTGATTTAGTATCAGTTGTTTTGAGTTTTTTTAAGCACTGTAAAACATGTTAAGGCACAAATTTATAATGCAATCATTTGAATTTATTTTTGCGTTTACCAAGTTTTTCTCCCCAGTTTCATGATATTGCTTGTAATTAAGGCCCTGCTTCATTGCAGAAACTGCAAAAAGACTCGACAATGTCTCTTTTGAAGCACATCCTGCGTAATTGTGGTTCCAATCACAATGCTTGTTCAACTAGGACTTTCTGACACTAATCCTTATGCAATGGTAGGACCACACTCATCAGCTTTACATTTTAATTGAGCTCACAGTTGGCCTAGCCGCCACAAAGAGTCGCTGGAGCACAATGAGTCAAGGTAAACATATTCAATTCCAATCTTACCACTTTTTTATTAATACTGGGTATTGCACTTTCCTTCAGGATACATGAGCAGGACTGATGGCAAATGTAGATGATAACCAGTTTTCTCTAACCTAACAAAGAAAACCAAACTGTTTTGGGGATCCAAAAACTACAAAACTGTGAAAATTAGGCAACATGTAAAACAGGTAAAATTGTGTATATCATGAAGGCCTTTAATGGAGGATTTCTAAACTTAAATGGGGAAATTCAAGAGAATTCAGCTTGTATTTCCTCTCCTCATTCTTGAATGATTAAGCAGTTTGGAAGTGCAGACGGAAGATGCAGCAGGTTATGTTTAGATGATGGAGGCTGAGAATTTGTGAAAACGGTTCTCATTCTCCCTGAACATGTTCCTTCATTAGCCTTAACCACACAGCGATGCGCAGCACAGTGCACCGTATGGCAAGGACAGGGACCGAAGCAGAGTGGCTGTATTAAATGGTAAGGAACACAGCGTCAGCTGGGTGAAATTCAACTGACACTTTCAATGTTGATCACATATTGCAACTCGCACCAACCTGCAACTTGCTAGGCAGCAGCATCGCACGGAACTGGGAAAGAGATTAAAGGAAAGTAAGAAGAGACATTTGTTTATGACCCTACAAAACAGCTTGGCAGAGAGATATACAATAAATAAATGCATAGCTGCATTGCAATTTGAGACTATTGGAATGAGAAAACATAAGTCTACATAGGCCAGGGTTGCAACGGCGAAAACCTCCAACTGTCATTGATGTTAAATCAGGATTGATAGGACGTGTCTGTCACTGTCTGTCACTGTCTGTCACTGCAGCAGTTGGCATAAAGGTTTTATGTTCCAATAGAACTTCTCAACAGAACTTTCACATCGAATAAGAACTGATAGGTTTATGTAACGCTGTGTAAAGGATCTTACTGGAGTGTCTAGCACTTTGTCACATTATCATGCAGGGTGAAGTGAAAACTTTGAATGATGCAGCCAAATCGAGCAAACGCCTTAATTATGATCAGTAGAGTTCCTAGTCTATTTTCTTTTCACTGTTACATTTAAATAATTTTTAAGATGCTACCCAGTAAGTGCATCTACAGGGAGGGAGTACATACCCTACTGGAGAATGTATGTAAACAAATGGCCTGCATGGGTAGTCACATTATACTGCCATTTTTTTGTTGTCTTTTATTTTGTTTAAAATGTTTCCAAAACAGTAGGTGCCAAAAAGTTGTTTGTTTTCCCCAATATCAGCATTCACAGCTTTGCCATATCATCCACATTCTAACATAGATCATGTCTATTTACTTTCACCAGGTGGCAGTAAGGAGACATATTTTCAGCATGGACCACTTGCTTTCATAGTTTGGGAAGAAACAGATCCGAAAAATATTATATTGTTCACCTAGAGTCTTCATAACTAATCTGGCGGTGTGATAGAGTTTTCTATCACATGGCCAGTCACTCTCCATCTGCAGCTTGCTCTCTGTGCACTCCTGCTCCTCTCTTATAGTGCTCCCTGGTCACCACTGTCTGACTGTAAGTGAAACTTCATAGCCTTTGTAGTGCACCACTTTTGACCAAAGCCCTATTAGCGTTGGTAAAATGTAGTGCACTATGTATGGAAAACAGGGCTGTGTGTGAGACTAAGATATTTTCCACAACAGTCACTAAGGAACAGTAGCACATTTGGCCATAATTGCTTTACATATACCAAAGGCCCCACATTTGTGTGTGCTGACAGACTGACACGGATGGCAACACTAAACAGCTGTGGCTTGGCTGTTAACTGAGAGAGAGCTGGGACCAACATGCTCTAATATAACCATGGAACATTAATATTTCAAAATTGTTTACTGAGAACAGAGTTTCAAATCATCTTAGGGTGATGTACAGTTCCTTCCTGTAGCTACAACAGCTTTTAAAGCAGCAGTGTAAACCAGCTGTACACACAACTTATGTTATAGTAGTAACATTGCATCATTTTGAATAAATGTCAGTCAAAAAATATATCCTAAAAATGTAACATTTATTTGAAGGTTGATGTCTTTACAGTTTATAGATGCCAGCTTGTGAAATGTGTATTTGTCTCCAAAGTTTTTTGGGGAATTTTAGGTGACATGGTTTTATAATAAATAAACACATTGCTGTAATTTATTCATGACATATGGGTAAATGTCGAAAACATGCAATAGTGAATTTAGAAAAAGAGAAAGGGATAGGCATAGTAGGTTTGTGCCTATTACAGTAGACCAATGTTATGATTTACAATGCACATGGAAAGAAACGACCTGACATTATCTTATCAAACCAATTATCTTATAGCAGATTTGGGTGGAATCTTTTATGTAAATATTAATATTTATTAGGCCTAATTCTTGCCTGGTTTATTATGGCTGTGTGTCATTTTAAGTATGCCATTTAATAGCTATAGTTTAGAGATATTTTGCTCAGTCTAGCCTAGTGTCAAGCAAGACCAAGGTCTGAGATAATTACAATATCGTGGTCTGCTGACTGCAAACATCTAGAATACTGATGAGAATAGCCTAACAATCATCTCATCCATAAGCCTCCTCCTCGGTCATAACTTACAATTACGACTAGAGTAGTGTAAAACTATGATCATTTGACAGTATTTGGGACATAATAAAACAATGCAAAATATCTGGTATGCAAACTTTCATTACTCTCTTGAAAAAGTGTACACTTTAATTGTGCTTAGGTTGATTATTGGGATATACAAACCATCAAACATAAATACATCAGTAAGCTATTCTAGTAATGATGTTGTTATCTTGTATTGCAAAACAAAGGTTCAGGGAGAAGTATAACAGTTCCTGTCGAGTCGATATTCAGTCAGAGGCGCTAGGAAATTGGACTCGGCGCGCGTCTTTACGCGCAGAGAGAGAAGAGAGAGAGAGGGACAGAAACCAGCTAGTCATTTTCTTTTAATACAACCTCTCGAGCTCCGAGTGGAACAGAATATGCTCTACTGATCTTCATTATCACGTTTTCTATTCCCGCGAATGTGACTTTGCCTCGTTGTGCAAACTTTGCCACTTCCTTTCCAGAACAGCGCCCGTTCAAGTAGACTATGGATATTAATCACAATAACGCAAAGGACCGGAGAAGCTAAACCTACAATTAATTGTCCAGATCTCTAAAATAAACTGAGAAATACCTGCGTAAAAACTTTTTGGGACATTGGTTTTTCTTCTGTGCGTTCTACCTATTGGATTGTGTGCGCTCTCTACCTGCCATTGCTGCTGTGTATATGTTAACTCTAGGAGACTCGTAGTGTCTGGGTGGTCCGCGACGGAAGGTGAGCCGCAATGAAGGTGATCGGTTGGATCATTTTGATCCTCTCGCAGTGGATTCTACGAAAGGTAAGTGCTAGACAGTCAGTAAGCAGTCATGTATAGGCCATTGAATCAACTTAAAGGAATTGCTCCTTTCACTTATTTCGAGTAAAACGACAAACACCTGGCCGCTAAATTGTGGATACCAAAGTCCCCCAAAATAAATGTATATTTTTATTAAACGGGTTCCTAGGCACACGCAATATTTGTCTGGTTAATCAATGTATCCCCGCGAGAATATGATATTATTCGACAATTCCACAGAACGCAGTATTTCATTTGCTCATGAACGTAAACTTTTGGAAGTTTTTGGTGTTTACACGGTTGGTTGTAACTCTTGACGAACCATATGTATCCGATAATCGTGTTTTTTTTTAACAGTTCAGTCAAAAGATGTGAGCTGAGCTTTTCAAGAATGGAATGATTTGTGAAGCGAGACCATTTAAATTCTGATGCGCTACATGCGTTCCCGCGCACAGTCTGCCACGCGCAGAGGCTCGCTTGTCTGATTTCCAATCGCGAGCAGCAGATACTGCTCGGGCTCCTTACGAGCTCACAGCCTCGCTTCTCGCTGACTCAATTATGCCGTCTGAGCGCTGCCCTTACCCACTTAAGCATCCCTCTGTTATCTATTTATCAACTTGCGCTTGCAGCAACTTTCTTAATTTTTCCTCAGAAGTTAAACATGCCCGAGGCTTGTGTTATCTCGACATCGCTATACTAAGCAAATAGTTTGTGGGTTGTTTAAAGTGTGGATGTGTGTGCGTGTATGCATGTCAGAGATTCAGCTGTAGAATGTATGGCAAGAATACAAATGGAACTTTTCATGGAATGGGAAAACGTGTTACTCCTCATAAGATTATTGAGTACAATTGTGGAGAGTCTAAATGTTACAATCCATCAGATATGCTGTACAGGGCACCAGGTTCACCACATACTTTGTAATGAATCTTCATGGCACAATATCTCCAATAAGCAGTTTTGACTGGGGACTTAAGAGTTTGAGGATTGGGAAACATGTGCTGAGGATTGGGAAACATGTGCATAGAGGCAGATAGAACATATATGTAAAATCTAAGACAGATAAAGTAATTTATTGAAATTATTTAGTCAAATATTATTTCGAAGAGCCCAATGCCAGTTTGCCTAGGACTGGGGTATCTCCAGCAAGTCCATTTGTACAGTGCCTATGATTAATGAGAATAGTTCTCAAGACTAGTAGCTCACCAAATTCTGGAAATGCATACAATTTGATTGTGTTCAACAGCAAAATCTCATAAATGTCAGAGTATCAGACATGACAAGCTTGTCATCATTGGCATTAGCCCATCCTTGTTTTAACCATTGTTTGCTTAAATAGCCACACCTAGCATAATGTGTGAGTCATTTTTAGCAATATTGCCCTTTAGTCAAAGAAGTGCGCACATTCTATAAAATCCATATATCAGTAACCAGCTTTATTATATCCGTCTTTTGGTTGACCGTAATACAGAACCATTACTAGACCTGCATATTCTTCTATTGCTAGATACACAATTAAAGGGACAGATTCACTATTAAAGGGGAATTCAATTAAAATTGTATAGCTTTCTTTCAGACCCGATTTTTTTACATTTTTTAAAATTTTTCTTGGTGTTGGAGAAGAGATTAACTTTTCCACTGAGGACTGAAAACATAAAGACAATTACCTACCACAAAAAAATAAATACCAAAAATGTGATAAAATTGAATGATTTTAACAACTTTTAGAAAGGAAACTGTTAAAGCCCCTGGGAATAAAAGCACCCATGGGCCATATCAAATGACCAGGGAATTTCCCGGGCGCAGAAGGGCAGGTGAAAATGAAAGATACTTCATTAGAAACAAGTAGGTTTTACTAGTAGTATTACTAATGCAAAATTTGAGGTGAACAAAAAATGTCTGTGTAACCTTGCTCCACTGATCCCTGATCCATTAGCTCAACACTCGATAATCAGCTTATAGGGTTTGATTAGAGGAATCGGGTGTATTATTGCTGGGCTGAAGCAGAACCCTGCAGACCCAGCAAAATTCCAGCAGGCTTGGTGTGCTCCAGATGTAATTGCTTTACACATTCTGTGTGATGTTTAACTGTATTTTTTGTATACAACAATTTTGTACTGCAGAAACAGAATTAAGGTATGGTTTGACATTTGATTGATATAATTTAAAAAAGTGTCTCACACCGTAGTTGAACTCATAAAACATAAGAACTGAAGTGATCAGCTTTAACAACGCAATCCACTAGCACACTCAAGTGTCCCATATGGATGCATTTTGCCAGGTCCCAATATAATCTGGTACTGTACCTGCAGAATCAGCAAGTTCTCATGAAGGAGAATTTCTATTTGAGAAGATTCACATGTTATTCTATGAATGGGCCGGGGAACTACCAAATGGAATATTATTCTTGCCAGAATAGCATAGAGCATGGCTGTTTCAATGCCATGGTTGTGGGTGTGATTTCAACTGGGACTAGGGAAAAAAGCATACAAATGCATGCATTCAATACTGTATGTCGCTGAATAAAAGCATTTGCTAAATGACTTCTATTTTCTGCTACCCCAGAAGTTGCTGTTTAGAATACAATAGAACTTAATTCCAAAGATGTTAAAATTGGCCATTCTGATTTAGCGATGATGATGTGTATTTAATATTTTGTATCTAAGCATTCTTCAGTCATTTTTTTTATATAGTGGGATATTCCTCGTCTTCATCCCCTAAATAATATACACTGATACAAAACACTAAATAGTGACACCCAAACAATGTTCCTAGGCCTATATCACACATCCGGGTGTCCAAGAACTATACATATTGAGATATTCAGAGATTACACCCTAAATGCTTCACATTTTACTCCTCCTGTCGGATGTGATGTCATTTGTTTTATCACTGCATTACATTACCCTAATTCTTGTCATCATGTTTATAATCGCATAAAACCCATAATCAGAGAAAAAATAACAGACTTACTCAAATCTTGCTTAGAACCTAGCCTGACAGCTTAGTTGCTCTTTTGCTATTTTTAAAATGACTTAAAAGCGGCATTGAAGTGTAAAGCAAGTATTTCTTTTTAGTCTGAAATCAAAATCAAACCACAAAAGTTAGTGTAAGTAGGGTTGTGAGGAGATGTTGAGCCAATGCTATGAGCGTGTTTGTCTCATGCGTGTGTGTTTGTTCAAGAAGACATGTTGATTTTTCAAACATCCTGTCATCTGGCAGATTCAGGTTATGCCAACCATTGTGACAGATGACACTTAGTTTGTTTGAAGTTTTAAATACATACTTTCTAATAAACAGTAATTTATCTGTCTCTTTCGCTCTTACATCAGAATGTAAGTCATGTGCAACTGTATTGGTTTGACCAGTGTCAGATTGACTACTATATAGATTAATGTGTGTTGTTGCATTATTCTATTGGTTGTCTTCAAGATGTATATTAAATTAAGAGAACATTTGGTTATTAATAGGGTGAAATACATGTATTACTTACTGAAAGGCTATGGCCCTGCATGTTGATGCAAGAGAGAGTCAATGAGAAATCAGAGTATGAAAAAAGAATCGCGGAATGAAAGTGAGTGAGAGTGGGGGAGCAAAAGAAAGAGCGAGAGACTGGAGAAAAAGGAAAGAGGAAAATTGCAATGGTGGATGAGACACACAGAAGCAATGGTGGTAAACCAGAGAGAAAGAGAGATTTCAGTGTTCAGGCAGTACGCGGCATTGAGCATTGAAGAGGGATGATCATACATGTTCATGGTGGATGTAAAACTGCTATCGCCCATTGGTCCATCTTACATGTAGCTTCCATTGGCTGATATGGAATTATATTTTCTGTCATATTTTATCAGTAATATAAAAATATGTTTTTGATTATTATTCTTATTTGTATTATTACATTTCATATCATAATATTGTTGAATATTAATTTCTGTAAAGCTTGAAGGCCTTTGTATTTCCTTTAATGCCCACTTTAAATGGCTATGACATTCTATGGAATTGTATGACATCCAATGTTTGAGAATCCTATAACCCATATTGTAACAAAACGTATCTAACATAAACCGAGCAGACTAATTATGTATGTATTTAGCACAATTCAGATACATAATAAAGCAATATTAATATTTAGAAATAGTTAAAGCTCTGCTCACTGCTGTCTGTTTAAGAATATTAAAATAATCATGTCACCCTGATCCAATCCTCTTATCTGCCTCATAAAACAATTAGCTGCACCCCTTGGTCTTCATGAGTAAACAGCTTTAATTACACTGTTATTTAATTATACTTTAATGTATTTTTTATTTATTTATTTTTACTTGTTTAAACATGCCTAAGAGAAAATCTTTTTTCCAGATATGTTTTATTAGTGTGATGTGTGTATGTGTTATCTATGTGTTTTTGGTGTACTGCGACATGTAAGTTTGTATGATACTTCAGAAGTATGTGCTCATTCTATTGTCAGGAAGGAAGCTAAACCAGCAGGTGGAATGAAATTGTTCCTCTCCATGTCAGAGATGATATGGCTGCATTGTGTGTGTCTTTGTGTATGTGTATGAATGGCAGTTATCTGGCCCATTTTCAAGACCCAGAATGATCCACAATTGGTTCCCTAATCTGTCAAACTGTGTGTTCTATGTTCATCCACATATAATCTGTTGTGTAATCTGTTGCATCATGAGGACAAAAGCAATCACATTACTGGTATACCAGACAAGTAAGTATCTATCCATTTATACTCTGTATCTGTCAGAGCTATCAAAATGTAGCCACCAGGATATTGAACCAATATTCAGACAGTAATTTCCTTCTGAATTCATTTTTGAATTTTGTTTGCCAATGTGTCTGTCTTCTGATAATTTTGGTGCCTTTTCCCAAAGCGGTATCTTCCCAATATGACAGTTAGAGAACAGTTACAGACATCTTTAAAGCATTAATAGAAAATACAAATAATACAACTAATGGAATAAATCAGTATTAACGACCCAGAAAACTGAAGTGACTCTATTTACAGGACACAGCGCTGACTACCAAAACTCTGGAATTTGGAAGAAAATCAGAACACCTTCCTTTGAACTGAAATATTTTCTATAGTCTTAATTCTATCTGTCTAAAATACAGCCAGTAGGTAATCAATTATTTTAGACACACTGGTATGTTCTATACATTGATTTCAAGTAATGCTTCAACCTCACAGTCTAAGGTGTGTGGTCTAATAGTGTAGCAGGCAAATATTTGTTTTTGCCATCGATTTTTTTGTAATATTGTACATTTCCATTACCCTCAATAACACTGTAAATGTATATTTTTCCTTCAGGTACCGGGAATTAGCTCTACTGTATACTGCAGCTCTACTGCATTCCCCCAAATTTTAATTAATAATCACCTTACTGTGTTTCATGAAACTTCCATATGGATATCCAAAGGGCTCGGCTGGCTCCTCCCCTTTCCTCTCCGCCCCCCTCCCAGTACATTGCCCCTCCCTGTGCATAACTTTGCGTCCCAGCTCTTTGATTCCAAGGGTGATCTGTACTTTTTTTCAGTTGTTTTCTAAAACATGAGCTCCCATCTGATCAGACTCTCAGTTGGTGGCCTGTGGTTGTTAAATGAGATGCTTTCTGATCCATCCATCTAGCCGCACTGGTATGGACATTCCTCACCACTCCTCACTCTCTCACACCACATGAGAGGAGTCATTTACTATCAAACACTGTGGATGGACCATGGATCAGAGTGTTAGGGATGCTGTCCTTCCTGGAGGTTTTAATGTTCGTCACCGGTGATCTGATTCTGTATCTCCTCCATTCTCCCCTCCTTTTCCTCTACTTACTGCCTCCCTGTCTGCCAGTACAAGAGGAGAGTACTGGGCTCCAGATCAGACTTCAGCCTGTTTTTGTTGGCCTGGACTGGCTGTATGGTGCCCTAAAGTACATGATGCCAGCCATTGCCAGCTGCTGCCCTACTCCTCCAGGACACCATCCCCCTTCTCTATGCACCCGCTTGGCCAGCCAGAGGTAGAGTCCAGCAGGCAGAGGCCTCCTCTGTACTTGGGCCAGTCTGGTTGTTCTGGACATGTGTTGGTTTTGGGCTTCTGGTGCCTAGAGGCTCAGATTTTTTTTTCCATCTATGCGGACCGGCACCAGCGTCTCACTGGCCCATGGCTCCGGCCTGGCATGAAGAAACTTTGCAAAAGCAACTTTGAATTCATTATACAAATGCTATTTATTCAGCTTTCCCTGTCAGCCTTAGCTATGAAAACCTTTTTTAATATGTAAACATTACATTGATAAACTTTACATTGCCCTTTATAAAACAAGGATATTTACACATTGCAGAGCTCTTCAACACTATTCCATGGATATGTTTTTTGCTCCAACCCTAATCCAGTACACCTGATTCTGATGATCTGATGATTGATAAGATTAAAGGTGGTGTTGGATAAAATTACAACTGGGGTTGGATAAAAAAAACTCTGGTACCTCGCTAAAAAGACTCATAGCCTATAGCCTAAATACAGACTTACACGCAAGCAATGAAAACAAGCTCAATGGTAGGCAGCTCTGGTCTTAAAGAGCTACTTCTACTTTCTATCGTTCTCCATTTTCTGTGTAGGGTGAGACTGATTCAGACCTGGGGTACCAGGTACCAATTGACCTCCACATAGAAACAAAAAAGTTAGTCTTTTGTCAATTCACTGAATTACATAGCATCATTCTGAACATGGAAATTCTTGTGACATGGCATGCAACATCTACAGAATTAGCATTAAATAAGATAAATAGGACCCAAGTTGCCAACCCCTGGATTATTGTACCGTCAAAAGCAGTACTTGTCTCCCCAAGAGAGAACCTCACATGCTGAAGCCAAGGCCATGCCAGGATGTCTGAACCTTCCCATGGCTAGCTAGTCTACTTTAGCCCCATATGTGGTTTAGCTAGCACATGCCTGGCATTTAAAGTTCACTCACAAAGCGTACGTACAAACACACACGCACACATTTTGCCGCCGGCACATACAGAAACTCAAACGTGCACACACACGCACCTTCCTTCCTCAACGGATAGGTGCCAGAGCATCACAATGCTGCTGTGTTTGTGTGATGACTCACCATGCAACTCGTGGAAAACTGCTCCCAGAAATAAAATAAAAAGACAGGAAAAGAATTCAGAGTAGATGATGATGTCTAAAAAAAGGAATCAATTTGAGAATATTCCGGGCAATACACTCATCCCACGCAATAAGCTATGTGACAGATACAGCTGTACATCACCACGCGGCCAACAGAGCACGCTGGAAATGAATAGGCCCAGGGAGAAATATATTACTGCCGCTAAGACACGAAAAGCCATGGGGAAAATGAGGAAATGCACCCATATCCGAATTGCGGCCATATATGGTTCCTCTGTTGTCAGGGTGCAATGGAGGATAGACAAAGAGCGTATTTATTACACTGCAATTACCATGGAGGTATTACAGGCGTAATGGCAGGGGAGAAAATGAACACTTTGCGGGAACCGATAAAGGGAACATTATAGCAGGGTTTGTCATGCCCTGCAAGGCACTCCTCCAGGTGGCCTGCTATCCATCACCACCACCACATCTGACTTTTAGTAGGAACCTGCAGGGCTGGCTTAAAGAGGGACGTGGCGTGAGGGAGAGCCTTGCAGGGCGTCATCGCCGTCATCATAACAATTATCATCATCACTGCAATCATGAAATTGTCATCGCAATCATCATCGAAGATGTCAGCATCAAGATTGCTTTCATCACTGTTGTATGTTTCATTGGTGTCCTTGTCTACGTGTATCTAAAGAAGCTGTGGGAGGTAAGTGTCAGTCCTCTTTTCAGCACTGCTTGAGATATGTAGTGTGCAGTGCATTGGTTTCCAACCTTAATCTAGGCCCCCTGGTTCTAATAATTGGCTGGTTGATAAAATGAATCAGATTACTTATAACTGGGATTAGAGTGAAACACTACAGGGGATAAGCTCTCCAGAAACAGGGTTGGAAACTGACAGTAGTGAGTATAGTATGTTTAGCAGATGAAGTGGTCAGCCCTACTTAAGATTGCGCCGATGCTCCAGTTTTAAGGGTCCCTCGTTGTGGCTGAGATGTGAGTGATGAATAAATGTTTCCTTCTCTGCAGCTCTGAGGAATGCCAGGATATAGAACACAACATATGGGACATAAGGACTGGCTTGCACCAATCAACATATCGACACTTTAGTTTGTTTCTGAGTCGGTTTGGTTTGTACTCATTGAGTGTCCACACAATTCTATTGTAAAAAAGTTAAAGCATTCCTGTGAGGGGTTGTCAATTACAGTTTCTTTTAACTGATACCTTAGTACCATGTATGACAAGGAAGAATAAACTCAGTAGAATTGACCAGTGTAGTTCTGATGTTGGCTGCTGTCAATATTACGTGCACACACAAACACACAACTACGTAATGTTCCTACAGGGTCACAGTGTTTATTTCTGAAGCCTCATGTGTGTTTATTGCTAAAGTGTTTGTGTGTGTGTTTGTATGCGTGTGTGTACCTCTGTACTTTGGCTGTGAGTTATTAGACAGCCTTGGTTTTTCACAATGTTGTGGTTGATTAATAGTGACACACCTGGGAGAGATATATAGAGGAGGATTTTGTGCATGTAATGAAATATTAAAGTGTAATCCCAGAACACCAAATATCATAACTCATACTGCAGACGGCTGGGAGTGCTCAGGGTCAGCCCGAACATTGGTGTGTGTGTGTGTGTTTGCTTGTGTGTGTGTTTGCTTGTGTTTTTGTGCATGCATTTGTGTGTATGGCTGGCTACAGATGTGACCGGGCTGGTAGGATTAGCTTTTATTTTTAAAACATTTTTTAATATCGCTACCATCAGCACTGTAATGCATTAATTCGGAAATGCATTGAATTTATTGAAGTGGAAAAAATGCCAGTTGTCCACAGATGAAATTATGACCCCCTGCTTTACCAGGCAGGACAGCCCTGTACCTTTTATAAAAATGCTCCAGTTCATACAGAAGAAATTGGAAATCATTTCTAGAAATCCAACAGACTTACAAGACCATTGAATTTTATTAAGATAGATATGTAATATACAGCAGATGTAGTCTTAAATCAAAAGATAAGTACCGCAGAAAACACAAGAAACGGGAATATAAAAATATGTTATTTTGGAATGATTACAAAATGATTTGTCCATAAAGCCTTGATGTTATTGCTTTGTGGCTAAGATTGTATGCAAACAAATAATATGCCTGAAGAGAACACTAGCAGTATTTGATCGGCAATATAACAGCCCTGCTCCTTGTGAAACCTTTTTCTCAAAACAAAGGATCTGGATCACATTGTTTGTATGGCATATTTCTATGTAGCTTTATCTCGCACTCTGCCTTTCCCTTTGCTTCTCTCAATTTGCCACTTGTGAACCATGATGATGTAGCCTATGTCTCTGCCTTGTATTTCCGAACAGCTAAAGTAAAAACCCTGCAGCGGTTTGAATTAACATTCCACAAAAATATATGTTATGAAGGCTACAACCTTCTCTGTCGGGCTTGTGAAACAGATGCACAAGCAGGACACAGTCCCTTCTCTCTACACAAAAAAATGGTTACAAAATGGTTCTTACTCTAGTGAGAGGGTTAGAATGTTTTTGAAAACAAAGGATATTTTTTAGGTTCCTGGTAACCTACATATATACTATACTATTTCCCAGCATGCTCTATTGCGTGGTGATCCCATGTTTTTTCAATTCTGCATTAGAGCCAAAAGAATATGTGTTTTCTTTGTCATTGTAAGCTATGCATGGGGTAAAACAGAAAATGTTGACACTTTCTAGATTCATAAATCCCTTTAAGTTGTTTGACAGTTGTTGTCTCTCTAAGGGATTGCAGGGTCAAGTTAACGCAAAAGCTACAGTACATTACAGGAGGATACGGAATAAAGTGAACTTTCTAGAATAAAGTGAACATGTGAATTTAAAATGAATGTTGTCTATCAGTGAACAAGCTAGATTAGAAAACCCTAACAAATTGTGAAAAAAAGATACATTTAATGTGGTTGCGGTTTGAAATCTGACCATTTCTGACATGTCTTTTTATTATTATTTTTATTTTTTGATAGTCAGCATCTCAACCAAAGTTTGTCTCTTCACCAGTTGAAATCTTTAAATTATCCGTCATTTTGAGAAAATACAAGTGTGTTGAATTAAACAGACACTGTACAGTGTATTCTCCAGGAATATTGCAGTGGCAACACTTCCTTTTTAAACTTTTGTATCATTGGAAATTTTAAGAAATTCCTCACTTATCATGCATTTTTGCTAATTCATAACATTTTTACTAGTATTTCTATTTGATGATATTTAAGGAAAAAAGCAATTATGATAACACAATGATTCCCTACATTATTCAGTGCAATCATGCAATTGAGTGAACTGTGTAGAATTTCTGCAAAAACAAACTTACATTTGTGGGAATCCGCTTCAGCATTTCCAGTCAGCATTTCCAGTGAGCAAGACCGGTATGTCTTGTGTTGATATACAGAAATTCCATTTTTAGGATGCACTGCTGTGGCTATGAAAAGTACAGCATGTTTGGATTTTTCCATTTTGTATTGTATTACAACATGAATTTAGTTTGGATTTAATTTGGGGTATTACCCACTGATCACCACAAAAAAAGTCCATGAAGTCAAAGTGAAAAACACAATCTACAAGTTGTTCTGAATTGATTACAAATACAAAACGGATAATAATTATAAACCAACTTTAGTCAATATTTGGTTACTTGGTAGAAGCACCATTGTAAACAAATGCAGCACGAGTCTCAACCAGCTTTGCACATCTTTATATTCTTTGCGAAGTGGCTCAAGATCTGTAAAGTTTGGGGACGATTGAACAGCAATTTTCAGCTCTTTCTACATTCTCAATTGGATTGAGGTCTGGTGTTTGACTGGGCCACTCAAGGACAATTACTGGTATGTCCCGAAGCCACTCCAAGTGTTGTCTTGGCTGTGTGCTTAAGGTTGATGTTGTGTTGATAGAATCTTCACCCCAGCGTGAGTTTCAATGCGCTCTGGAGCAGGTTTTCTTAAAAAAACATTTATATTTGTAGCTATATTCATCCTTCACTCAAACCTTACCAATCTCTGAGTGCCTGCCAATGAGAAGCATCCCCAAATCATGTGCGCTGTCAAACCATTATTCACAGAAAGGGAAGAAAGATGTGCAGTGTTAGACTTGAGCCTAATGTAACGCTTATCATTTAGACAAAAACCTTCCACATGCCTACAAGCACACATTAACTGAGATTTGATGTGATCTTCTTTCTTCTTGCCAAACTCCCATTATTATTTTTTTAAACTTCCTGCCCTATTGTTGCAGTATGCACAGTGACTCCCAGCTCAGTCATGGATGACTGTAACTTCTTTTGAATTGACTCTTGGTGGCCTCCCTGACTAGTGAACTTCTCACCTGGGTACTAAATTTTTGAGGATGGATTGTTATACACTGATTTGCTGTTGTGCCATATTTTCTCCATTAATAATAAACCTTTCTGTGCTTTGAATGATATTCAATGCCTTGGAAGTGATCCTATATCTTACAACCTGATTGGTGCTTTGAAGAACTGTATTGCTAGAAAAGAGGGTGAATTATCACTTACGGAGTGAATTATTTTCAATGATTAGTTTTATATATGTTATTAATGCAGAACAATTAGCAGATTTCATGTTTTTTACTTAGTACATTATGCAAAAACTCCTAATTAAATACATTTTGATTGCATGTTGTGACGAAATAAAATGTGTTTAAGTCCAAGTGGGTGAATATAGTTAATGCATATGTTGTGAAACTCTATCAGTACATTACATTGCAGATATTTTATGGACATTTTCTCACATTACATTTATATTTCTTATAAAAATCCTTAATATAGCCCTTTTAATGTGTGAGCAAATAGCACAATTCTCATAATGGTGTGACCAAATTTAAAAGATCCAAATACAGGACAATGGGATGCTTCCCTCCCACTCTATCTTCACTGAAAGGGGGTGATTTCGGGACACCATTAAGTGATGCAATGTGGCTGTTAAATCAAAATCATAAAGATTTTGCAATAGAAACAGTCCCATGTTTCATATCACTAGTACCCCTTTTATATAATGTGAAATTTATATATTTTCTTACCTGCAAGGGATTGACCAGCGCACACACTTATTTATGGGTGTAAAAGTTAGATACTAGCTCTTTCATTCAGAATGATCTCAGTGGTCTCAGTAAAGATTTGTCATCTAACGTTTGTCATGTATTACCTTGTAGTCTGGCATAACACAAACAGGATTTATTGTTTCATCAGATTTTCATGTAGCTGACATGCGGCAATTGCATGCGCAGTAAGCCCACAGACTGCTATTTCCTCATCTTGGCAGAGATGTCAGAATGGGTAAAATTGGCAACCTTAGGCTGATAACATAAAATCACATAACATCACAATAAATGTATATGCCACCTATTACAGTCGATAGGAAATTCCCCATTCAGACCTTTGTGACAAAAAAATATTTATTTATTTTTGCCACGAAGAGACAAAAGACATTTCTCATTCCACCAAGTTTAATCTAGTGCTTCAGTGACATCACTGTGTGTTGTAATTTCTCTGAGTGTGCCTCATGCTGTATAACAACGACTTAGTGAATGGAATTTGTAAACCAGAGAAATGTTCCATATTATTCCATTTCAATAGCTGCCATATCATTGCCATTGGACAAAGGTCACGAAAAAAAGAATATTACTACTTTGACTGCCTGTCTACCTTTAACTGCCTGACTCATAGCAAAAAGGAAAATGCCAATTAGACAGCATGTCTAAGGTATGGCTTCCTTATGGTTGACATGCTGCCTAGAAATAAAGTTTTTTTGACAGATCTTATATGCCTTACTCACCTTAAAACTTTAAGATACAAATGTATCCTGTTCCTTGGGAAAGTCTTTGGTTGTTGTCGTTGCAGCTAATGGTGGTAGAACCACTTGTTGAGTGTAAGGGAGCCATACCTTTAATCCCAGAGTGGCATTACGAAAATGCTATAATAATGTTATGTTATTGGTTCTTCATAAAAAATGATTTGGGTTTTCACACTGGTCTCATCAGATCTTCTGTTCGATCATCAAACTTAATCTGCAACGGTAAATGTTCTTCCTAGACATTTTGCCCTAACCTGACCTGACATAGGAATGAGACATTATTTCCTCCCCCTTATCTGAACTATTTTCTGGGGATTATATGTCACACCTGGGTCTCATTGTTGTCCTCCTGCATAGACTTTTCTACAGATTCTCTCCACACAAGCCCCACAGAGCCACATGCCCCTGTCTCCCTGCTGCTCAAAGTAGCCACCTTTTTGCAGATATAACAGCCAAATACACTTGTGGCATTCTTTCTAGAGTGGAAATCAAAAACTGTTCAGCAAGATCTTTCCAATACTGTTGCAGAGGATCCCACAAATATGTTGCACTTGTGGGTTGATTTAATTTCCCCCTTGTACCCAGTTCATCCCAAACCTGCTTGATGGGGTGTGTTCCACCATTTGAGTGGAATAAACCAACTTGATGGGGTCGTTTCATGATTTGAACCCTTCAATCTTGATCTTTTCCTCTAAGATAGCTCCGACACAGTTACGTTTTTGTTCTTTATCCTGCTGTAGGATCAACCCTTGACAAACTAGTAGACCACCAGAGGGTATTGCATTAGCGCTGCAAAAAGCTGTGGTAGCTGGATTGATTCTGGGTGCCCCTCAGTTTGTGCAAGTCACAAACTCCAGCAGAAGAGCCCCAGACCATCATGCTTCCTCGTCCATGTTTGGTAGTTGGTGTCACTTACTAAGGACCTTTCCTTTCACCTACTCAAATGTGTACAAAAACCCTGCATGATCAACTGATGATTTCAACTGGCAATGCTTCAAGGCCCTGGCAAACCTTGTTTGTCTTTTTTGCAATCTTAGCAATTACTTTCTTACTGTCATTTGACCTGTCACACCCGAAGATGGAAGTCTTTCAGTGATCTTCCTATCAGCAGATATATTGATAAATGTACATGGTGTCAAAATGTTACCTCTTTCTGAAGGACTACAGCTCCACAAGCCAATACTTCCTGTTCTGCCATAGTCCCTACCCTCTTGAATCAGTGGATACTTTAAAACAATCCTGGTTATACTGGGTATACTGGTTACTGTTGGGTACATTTCCTACTTTTCTTTTACATATGGTTAGTTACTGTCATTTTAACGGCAAATCATATGAGCCTTGCTTACTGTATAAAATATGAACAAACGTGAATAAAGTTACTTAGTTGTTATTTGACCTACTCACTGAATATTTAGTACAACAAATGGTGATGTCCTACATAGAACAATCAGATTTTGTGGAACGTTGAGAAAGCATGAATTCTTAACTATTTCTAGTAGTAAATTTGTGTTAATGTTAGTTTTTTGCAAACTGTAGCTTGATACAACTCAAAGGTATTATCACAATTGTCTACTGAGCAATGCCTAATCTTTTTAAACATTATTATATTGTGGTTATTTCAACAAAAAGTGTCTTCCTTCATAGAATTTTCAGATGTAGTGGATATTCTAGTGCCGAGTAACCAGAAATCAAATTAGATAGTATTTTTTTATTTTTATTATCAGTGGAAAGGATTTTGTTGGTACCCACCAAACGAAACCCTGAAGAGCAGTTTGAACATTGGCTTGTAGTTGTATGTAACCACAAACAGGCACAGAACACCACATGGGCATGATCGAAAACAGGAAAAACAGTTGCCTCTCTCCAACAAAAAAGTTATTGCCTGTTTATTGAAACAAAGATTATATATTGAAGGTTACAACAAAAGCCTTTCTCTCACAAAAACATCTCATGTCTATGTTCAAATCGAACTTGAAACCATCTGGGTGAAGGTCAGATGCATTAACATCTGCCCAACATCCTCGACTACCATTACCTACCACAACGTCTTAGCAAAGAGCCACTCTATAAAACTAATAGCCTCATAACTGCCTCTAGCATCCAGGTTGGGACGCATCAGCTCCTCTTACATGTTGACATTACATTTTATCGTGTTTTGCACAATAGTTGTATAGCGTAATTCTTGAGATGCAGGGTTGACTTATTTTGTCTAGTATTGGAGTTCAGAATGACTGAGAGCTTTGTCAGGGCATTGTATTGTAATGTAGCCTATACATACCAATAATCAGACATATATTATATAAAGTATTACGTAGCCTTATATATAATGTTGTTAATTCATATCAAAACTAGTTGGGTTTACCTATGAATTAACAAGTCCCATCAAGAATCTTGAATAACTTGAACTGTGCAGTCTTTGAGTCTGATTTTTGCAAGGAAGAATGGACCATTATTGCACATTCTGTGTGTGTATAGGTAGTGGTGATGTATTCAAAGAGACTCATTACTGTAATTCAAGCAAAAGGTGGTTCCACCAAGTATTGTGGTGTTCACGTAACCAAATAAATTATTTCACTGTTGTAATTGTAATACATTTGACAGTTTCACTGATAAAATAAAGCTGGGGAAAGTGTGATTTCATTTGAGGCTATTAGGCAACAAAACGTGTACATTGGGAACGGGGGTGGTGACTTTCTATACCCACTGTACATGTTATAGTTGTTGCCTTTATAAGAAATACAACGCCTTTGACTTAATTGATAATTGGTTAGTTCTCAACTGATGTGTTTACAAAATAAATTAGAGAACCTGAGAAAGGGCATATACTTTTGGGAGGTTGGGAAGGTGAAGCAGATTGTGCAAACATGCACAGAAAACTCAATCTTTAGCTGTAGGAAATTTGTTTCCTAAAAGATCTGGAGCCATAGGAACTCCGTATACAGTAATTAGTTTCATGTTTGGAATTTGCCTTTCAGTCCTGGCCCACATCACTTTTGCTATCCTTCTCTTTTCTCTGCCTTCCTCCAGATTAATTTAAATTTAAGAAATTAAGAAGACACTCTTCCAGAGCAACTTACAGTAAGGCTTGCTTATATTGATAGATTGCCCCTCTGGTGCGCAAAGCTGGTGCACAAAGAGCCATGCTTTGCTATTTTAGCTACAAGGGACCCCCTTCCTCTTCTTTTCATTTTCTGTATCTTTTTACATTTGTTTTCCTTTCTCTTTCTCCTCATCCATTTCTTCCTCTGTGACTGTTTCATAGTACTATTACTATGTTTTTGACTCTTACATAACTTGTCTACTGTATTCGATGCCATGTGTTTCCGGCAGGCTTTACTGGGGAAACTGATTAAATTGTAGGTCTTGTAGATATTAAATGGGTTGGACAAATTCTTTATCTATTGAGCTTAATGTGTAGCCCATGGTGCTAGTGCTGCCCACTTGTGTATTGTCTTTTGTGTAGTACATAGTGTGCGTATGTGTGTTGTATTTAGCATGTACTGGTATGGTTATGTGTTATCGGCTAGATTTCTGGCCACTCCACTGTTTTGAGCCTTTCAGTGTGTTTGGCTGGCACACACACACGAACATACAAACACACACACACACAGATGGCAGGCAGGCTATATTCAGTGTTAAATAATATAAAATCTCTGCTTGGGTTTTAGTTAATTAGCCAGTAGAAAGGGAGGAGGAAGGGGGGATTGGATTTTCTCTCCTTTAACTGGGTCCAAGTTTGCCCGAAGGAGGTTGTTGGAGATGGGGTCAGAGGAAGAGGAACAAACAGAAATAGTCATTTAGCATCAGAGGAGAAGAGAGCAAAAGAGATTAAAAAAAAGAGATTTCAGATTTTAAAATTACCTTTATTGGCCTCTTTGTTACATCATTGAAAGCACAGACATGGAGGATAACTTGAGGAAGGAATAGAAAAGGAATAGAGAAGAGAGGAATGGAAAGGAGAATATGCTTAAATAGGACATTTGCAAGTTATTGAGTTTGTTTTGGCGGATCTCAGTGGAGTATAATGCTACAGATCTGTTTCTCTTCCATCTGGGACTTGTATTAGCCTGATTAACATCCAATAAAACAGAAGCAGTCATGCCTGTATGGAAAGATATTAGTCACTTTTGTTACTTTGAAAATGACATAGAACATATATCCAAATAGGAACTTAAAGTCATTCTTTTCCATGTAGCTTGCAGGACAAAATGAATTAGTCTAGTCTAGCTATCTATCAAGAAATAGATGGATTATAACTTGATACTTCTTCTACAACTGGGTAGGACAAAGTTTTAACATGTCCTTGCATATGTTTCACAAAGAAGAAATACTGCTGCCTATGATATGAATTAGCTTAATATCAATTGTATTTACCAGCAAGCTATACACATCCAAAATATCTAACAAGGGGTGCGAAAGTCTAATATTTAAAGGAGCACTCTGGTCAGATGATCATTCATCATTTTATATCTATTTGAGAAGTCTCACCTTGCAAACAAATCATTGGTTTACAATAAAAAATAAGATACAAGTGGCTATAAATAGTCTACATGCCCCTAAGTATACCAGGTTTTGTAATGTTAAAGAATGAGACAAAGACAAATCATGTCAGAACTTTTCCACTTTTATTGTGAGCTATTATGTGAACAATTCAATTGAAATGCAAACAGAAATCTTCAAGGGGGAAGAATGAAAGATAAAAACCTTACAATAACCTGGTTGCATAAGTGTGCACACCCTCCTATAACTGGGGATGTGGCTGTGTTCAAAATTACCCAATCACATTCAAACTCATGTTAAATAGAAGTCATTACACACCTGCCATCATTTAAATTGACTCTGATTAATCACAAATAAAGTTCCGCTGTTCTAGTAGGATTTTCTCAAAGCAAAAGCCATGGTCTCCAGAGAGATTCCAAAGCATCAGAGGGATCACACTGTTGAAAGATATCAGTCAGGAGAAGGGTACAAAATAATTTCCAAAGCATTAGATATACCATGAAACACAGTGAAGACTGTCATCATCAAGTGGAGAAAATATGGCACAACAGAGACATTACCAAGAACTAGACGTCCCTCCAAAATTGATGAAAAGACAAGAAAACTGGCCAGGGAAGCTTCCAAGAGGCCTACAGTAACATTAAAGGAGCTGCAGGAAGTTCTGGCAAGTACTGGCTGTGTGTTACATGTGACAACAATCTCCCGCATTCTTCATATGAATGGGCTATGGGGTAGGGTGGGAAGACATAAGTCTTTTCTGACATTAAAAAACATCTAACCCGGCTGAAGTTTGCAAAACCAACATCAAGTCTCAAAAAAGCATGAGGAAGAATGTGTTATGGTCTGATGAAACCAAGGTTGAACTTCTTGGCCATGAATTCAAAAGGTATGTTTGGTGCAAAAACAACACTGCACATCACCCAAAGAACACCATACCCACAGTGAAGCATGGTGGTGGCAGCATCATGCTTTTTGGTGCTTTTTCTTCAGCTGGAACCGCTTTCTAAGTCAGGGTGGAGGGAATTAAGAAGAGTTCCAAATACCAGGCAATTTTGGTACAAAACCTTCAGGCATCTGTTAGAAAGGTGAAAATTAAGTTCATCTTTCAGCACAACAATGACTCAAAGCATACATCCAAATTTACAAAAGCATGGCTTCACCAGAAGAAGATGAATGTCTTGGAATAGCCCAGCCAGAGCCCAGACCTGAATTCAATTGAACATCTGTGGGATGATCTGAAGAGGGCTGTGCACAAGAGGTCTTCACAATCTGAAAGTTCTGGAGCGCTTTGCAAAGAAAAGTGTTCAAATATCGCAACATCAAGATCTGCCATGCTAATAGACTCCTACCCAAAATTTGGAGAGCTAATACACAATACAAAATACAAAAGATGCTTCAACAAAGTATTAGTTTAAGGGTGTGCACATTTATGCAACCAGGTTGTGAGATTTTTATTTTTCCCTCTCAAAGATTTCAGTTTGTTTTTCAATTGAAATGTTCACGTTATAGGTCTCATTAAAGGTGAAAAATGTTCTGACATGATTTATCTTTGTCAATTTTTTTTACATCACAAGCAGCCGGCATTTTAACCGGGGTGTGTAGACTTTATTTACAGTGTATATGATCCTAGCCAATTAAATCTGAGAGCACTGCACATGCTGCACACTTAAACTTATTTTAGATTTTGATTGTGTTGTACTGATTTCTTGTGATATGTCTGAATCAGTGTTTTTAAAACAATACGTTTTTGGGGCAATTTCAATGAAGTGATCATGTGAATGGAGTGTACCTTTAATGACGATGAAATGTCTGAATCAGTAAAAAGTGCCTATAGTTTCAAACATGGACATATACATCTCTACTTTAACCATTAATAGCAATTAGCAATTTACTGAACTAAATGTAGTTTTTCTGTTTCCAACTAATCCATCCAAACATGGTAATTTACTAAAATGACTATTATTCATTGCGCAACAGGACAAACAATGAAAAGGAATTTTACACCACCATGACAGAAGAGGGTGAGACTAACAAGCTGTGCAGGATATTATATTGTTCCACAGGAAGTATGCCTTTGCAGCTAGCTACTAGCTAGGAAATATCCACAAACTTGTCCTCTGCTGATAACTTACAACGCAACAAATATTTTATGAAAGATATCTGAAAAAGGGATAAGCGCTACAGTGTTAATTTGCCAGTGCAAACCACAAATATTTTAATGCCGTTATTAAAAACAGGGAGAAAAGAGAAGTGAAGATGAAAGAATAAGAGGAATGAAGAGGGAAGAGTAAAAGAGAAAAAAGAGGAATTTATATGCACACAACATCTACTCTTAAACAATTGGATGTTGTAGGTAAAGGTAAGATGGGCCTCTTTCTATCTAAGAAGAGAACATGATTCTCTTCTGTTAATTTACAAAGAATACATGTAAAAATGTCAAGCTTATCTGTTTTTACTTATCAAGGACAAAAAAATAAAATACAGCTCAAAAACCTAGGATTGGATAGTACTAGAAAGACGAGGTGTAGCTTCTAGACTATGTGTGCACTGCAAAAGGCAATAAGTTGCAAAGTGACCCAAGGCTCGATTGCATTATGTTATTAAAGTTATATTATACCCTATATTTCTATCTGTATGGAATTATAATCATGTGTGAACTCTGTATTGTACATTTTCTCACACAATGAAAATATGTGAATTTCTGCATTTCACAGGTAGAAACGGGCATACTACATTTCCTGGTTGTAAGAAAAATTCATAACAATGTCCAGTTCTTCTTGCAAGGAAGAATCATCTGACTCAGCCATTGTTTGACATTCTCAAAAACAGTGGCAATGGTTTTTCCGGATTCCCGAATCTGGAAAAACCATGCCTGTTTCCAAAAACTCAACTTCAATGATGCGAACATGGCTTCAAGCACTAGTCATAAAATCTAGAGAAATGGTTAACCTGGCTATAATGCAGTATAGTGGTTCATAGAAATGACCCAAAAGGATTACCATATATACCTGCCACTTGTGCAATAGAGCAATTGTCAAAACACAAAGCCCACAATAATTGATACAAACTGTTGCTTTAGATGAATGGTTGTGTGTTTGCTTGTTTGAATAAAATAGATAGTGTCCTTGCTATTTACATTGATAAGCCAAAAAATGATCACCAACATAATATGCTATTTGTTCTCTGTGTGCCATCAAAACAGCATCGACCTGCCGAGGCATGGACTTTACAAGACCCCTGAAGGTGTCTTGTGTCCTGGGGCCGTAACAAGTTGGCCCTTGATAAAGTAGCTCAGGTCTTCACTCCTGCCCATTTCTTCTAAAACTACTACGTTAACTACTAATCTACCCAGACCTTGACACGTACCCTTGTTAGGAGATGATCAATGTTATTTGCTTCACGTGTGAGTGGTCATAATGTTTTTGCTCATCACTGTATACAAGGCATATTTGGAAAATAGATTGTCTTGCTATTGTTTGTCTTTTCTAAATTAATGAATTAATGAATAAATGAAAAAGATAGGAGAACCGTGGAGAGAAGTCTACACCCCAAAGAGAAAATGCAGTAAAGTGCAGTTGACAGTAGAAATGAGCAAACAATGCCAACACTGCATGAACCAAACGTGGTATAGTAAGCAGAGTATCTACCTTACTCCCACAGCACCACCAGAGTGCTGATGTGCTGTTCTTACTCTCAGCTTATTTGTGGAGAGAAGCTCAAGAAATCATTCACAATAATAAAGCAAAGTCAGTTCAGACGGAAAACCCAAGTGTACACCTAACAACATCATCTGATACACAATGGATATTTAAATCTAATCCCGACATCTTACCTTCCTCTGGTTTTCATATAATACAAATAATGCAATTATTGTAATAGATGGGTACAACGTATTTAGAGAAGACATTATACGTATAGGTGGAGGTCTTTTAAGAAAATCCCCTCTCAGTCTTACTGATAAAATATATTTCTGTTCATTAGCAATTTCAACTGTTAGACATTAGCATCAAACTAGGAAAATGTCTTATTGGTTTGTATTGTCCAGCATCTACCAAGAAAGGTATACTAAGACAGCTAGCCAGGGATGATCCTTATATTTTACCTTTGACTGAAAATCACAGAAAGCAGATAGTATTCAGGAATGGTGTCTTGAACTAAACCTAACCCTGCTAATAACTAAACCAACATGTCCAAATGTAAAGGGACCTACACTGACTTATTGTATTTTGACAATGCTTCAGATAAATATATGACAAGCGGTGTGTTTTCGAATTTCAAGGACCAAACCAAGTGTCATGACCAAAATAAATGTTACATTTTTGTGAACAAGCTTTCTTACAACGGTTGTATTACTGCAATTCAAGAAGTTGAACTTACACTAGAGTATTTTGCTGATATTTTCAACTCGGTTGGAGGTTGACATGCTGCTGTTCGTCTTGACATTAGAAGAAACTCGTTTTTAATCTGGGTGCAGAGCGACTGTCTTACAGCTATTAGTTGGTGTTTTAATGAAGCCACGTGGACGGCATGACAAAAGACTAACAGCATGAAGAGACCCTAGCCAGAATGCAGAAAAAGAAGAAGTCAAATCATTGAACCGGGAGACAGGCATGATGTTTGGGCAAAACCCCAATATACATATTTTTGTTGCTACTGGTCGAGGGAGTTGAGATGTGGGGCATAGCAGTGGTCAGGGGAGTAGCCATCACCATAACAAGACAGGTGAATTGCACTGGAAGATATTTTACATTTTCAAAAACACTTCATAGGTTTAGTGCAGGGGTGCTCATTCTTGATCCTGGAGAGCTACCATCCTGTAGGTTTGTACTCCAACCCTAATTGTGCATGCTTGATTCTAATAACGAGCTGGATGAAAAGCTAAGTCAGCTTAGTCCCAATTAAGGTTGCAGAGAAAACCTGCTTTCGTTAGATCTCCCGGACCAGGATTGCGCACCCCTAGTTTTGTCCATTACCTCAACCTTGTATGTAATGTGGTTCATTCTGGGCTCTACTTTAAATTATTTAACATAATTATTAACCTCTTAATTTAAATTATAACTATTGTATCTTTAGCTTTGCTACCAGGAACACTGTCAAGATTTGTTGTCGCAGGCTTGCCAGACATGATTAAAACAGAGCAAGTCCGCTCTTGAGACCTCCCCTAAATAGTCATTTGGTGACATATTTAAGTTCTGATTTGTCACATTTTACAAATGTGTCACAAATATACAAAAATGTCTGTCTACATATATATTTACATGCATATAAACACGGCTGAAACACTGTTTCAGTAACATGTGCAACTGAACATAATCAGTTGCACATGCTACCATACTCATTCAATTTGCCTTGAATGAAAATTCAGAATATCATTGAGAATTATCACAACAATTTATTTCACTTGTACATACATAATTCTTAATAACTGTACATTTTCTGCAAATTTAGAAATGCTATATGTAATGCATTTGCATTAGTTGCACACTTATTCATTCCACTTGTACATATATAAATGTACTTGTATATTGTCTGCACAATCTGCACTTCTGGTTAGACTTAAACTGCATTTTGTTGTACTGTACTTGTACTGTAAACTTGAATCTAATCTAATCACAGTATAACACCAAGTCAATTAAACTTCTGGGATATCAATCTGTCCAGTTAGGAAGCATGATTGTGAATGTCACGTGTTCTGGTGCAAATGAAAGTGACAACAGGTGCACAGGAGCGGTGACAGCAAGACAACCCCCAAAAGGGAATGGTTTTACAGGCGGTGGCCACAGACAATTGCTCTCTCCTTATCCTTCCTGACTGATTCTTCTCTAGTTTTCTGTTTTGCTAAAGTCCTTGTCTCTACTGGTAGCAAGAGGTGGTACCTGCAGCCCATTCAGGTTGCATGGATAGTCCAGTTCCTCCAGGGTGGCACCTCCAAACATACTGTCGCAAGAAGGTTTGCTGTGTCCCCCTGTACAATCTCAAGAGCTTGTAGGAGATTCCAGGGAGATGGGCCATTATACAAGGAGAGCTAGACATGGCCGCAGAATGGCATCAACCCAGCAGCAGGACCACTGCCACAGCCCTACAAAATGACATTGAGTGGGCTATTGGTGTACAAGTTTCCAATCAAACTGTCAGAAACAGACTCCATGATGGTCACATTATGAGTTGCCGTGACGAAATTCATGGAAGTTGGAACAGCCTGTGATTTCAGTTGTTTGCTTAGATTTTGGGTGTGAGTTTGAATCCCATCCTCTATTGGTTGGTGATTTGGTTTTCTTGTTTCTTGTTACGTCCTTTTATTCTCAATATATTACCTGATGTACATTAAAGATTTTGATCTTTAATGTATTTCTTTTATCGAGATCTGATGTGTTTTGACTGTTCCCTTAATTTTATAAGCAGTGTATTCATTTAATAATACATTTATAATATATATTTTTAATTCCTGATGTTAGATTCTGTCAAACTTAATACAACTGGTAGTTAGGGAAGAATCTTCTTTATTTAGCATGAGTCCAAATTGTTGATCTTCCATAGTCCTTTTTGTTCTCCAATAATTATAAAGTTGACAAAAAGACACATAGGTGGCGGTCAGTGTTCATAGCCAACCATTACACGGACTATAAGACCATTACGCAGACTATTTATCCTACAAAATACCCTTGTATGGTATGTTCCAACCTATGGTTCAAGGGTCTTTTCAGAGAGTCCTCTCACAGTCACATACACAGTTCCAAGCAGGTGGCATGGACAGAATGTGTGGGATACATCATTAACGGGGCATCATATTTCCTACCTAGTGTCCTTCGTACAGAGATTGTACTCTCATACTTTGTGTCAAGCTTAATTCAATTATTTTTCATGTTCCATATATATCAGTCCCCCCTTCAAACATGTAACAAATAATCATTACATGTTGATAAACTAACTGGCAAAATAAAAGTTTAATCCAATTCCTAATGAACTGAAAAGTCCAAACACTTCTGCTAACAAACAATACAGAAAAAATATAAAAAGGTTTATCTGGCCTATGCGGCTTTATTATTCCTTAAATTAAATGAAAATAAGACACAACCGACAAACCTTGTTCTGACACATAGCACTGTATGGAATTGCAGTCGTGGTGACCATAGTGATCCATCTTCTCCATACACATCAAGTATCAGACTACTATTAATCTAACCCATGTTCATCAGAAACAGACCTAACACAACATCTTAATGAAATGCATAACTTATTCCCTTAATAAACCCTTTAAACAATCAAAGTCCCCCCTTGTCCATATCATGAGTCATGCATCAACATGATAGTAACGACTCAACAGATCCTGAATGTAAACAGTGACGGTTTCTACCTTTGAAAAGGAATCAATAACCACTGTTGAGGTAGTGATAACATCTAGTCCTCAACCTGCCTTGTGAGGAATGAACAACTATGCCAACAGGGACAACACCATTTTTCATGTTACTCCCAATTCGTTTCATTTTGTATCAATTCACTAAGTTCCAATTAGATTCACTTTGAGCTCTAAGCTCAACTCTTAAAATAATTTAATAATCATAATTAATTATCATATATCTCACCTGCTTTCACTTCATTAAGTCAATGGAAAGTGACACCATGAGAGAAAGCAGAATAACGGTGAATGCGACCAAGGACAGCGCCATCCTGGGTTCACATTGGCCATCATTTCAGGACAAACATGAAAAATGAAAATTGTCATCAAGTACGGCTCTAGAATCCTATTGTATTAGCATATATACAGCACCCAAAGTTAGCATTTTTAAAGATTATGGCCCAACTACCTTATGAGAAACATAATAACTTGATTAACTTCCAAAATTGTAGGGACATTTTCCAACTCTGTTTTATTTTGCAATTTTATTCTTAAGTAGTGTTGGTCAGCCAAACACAAAATTATAACTTGCACATTTTGACCAATGGTCTTTTGTAAGTCATGCTATTTTTCTTCAACTTAATTTACATTATATATGTTAACTAAAGGTTTAAATTATATCCTATCCAATGCTTTTGAAGTTTTAAAGAGTACTTTCAGATCAACACAGTAACTCAAAATGTTTGTGGAGATTCCAAAATATTAGTGTGTGGAGGAATTCGCTCAAGCACTACCCCCGTGCTGCTCTTTGAACCCAGGGTGAGACTATTTTTGTCAGTCAACGTTTTTAGAACTGGGACAAGTATCTAAATTGTTCTTTAAAACACAAATGTCATGTCAGTGACTAGAGAAACAAAAAACAAACAAATGAAAATGTTCTTTAGTTAACCACTAACAACGTGTTGGTACCATGTTGTGATTTTCTTTAACTTCAATAAAGAACAAATATTATACATGTGTCCCTTGGTGCTCTTCTATCAATGACTTCCAGATAATATGAGGACGTTTTCATTACTGTAAAAGTGGCCTAAAGGATTTAGCTTCTCATGTGGAATCTCTGGACTAAGGCTAAGCACACATCTTTCAGAATCAACTGTCACAATCGGTGTAGTGGTGGAGAGGACGAACCAGGCGCAGGCAAAGGTTGGCAGTCGATGCAAATCTTTTATTTCAAAAGAAACACTGAGCACTTTATATAGAGTGAAACAAAGCAAAAACAAGTGAACGAAAACAGAACTCACCAGTGACATAGAAACAAACTGTGACATGGAACAATGACCGACAAATGAGGGGAGCAGAGGAGAAGCATTTAAACACATACTGATGACTTAACTGGGACCTGGTGTGAGTGACAATTGGAGACAAGACAAATGAAGGAGACCGGGATAAGTTCATGAACATAGAGAAAACCAGGAAAAGTGGGAGATGACGGAGCTGTCCGTCACCTCACCAACACATCAACGTGTGTCTTACATGTCCTCACCACAGGTTTCCATTGCCCAAAAAGCAACATTTCTATGTCTTCATGTTTCAGATGTGTTAATCTGAATACTCATGCTCTTTCAACTGATTTATTCTTTCAGTGTGGTTTGACTCAATATCAGTGCGCACAATCCATCTATGCGTAGTCACGGCACCATACTGTTAGATTCAGTCCACTTCTAATCCACTAACAAAATATTGTAACCGGTAATCAGGGGAGAACCATCTTTATTCAGCATGCGTCCAAGATGTTGATCTTCCATAGTTCTTACATGTTCTCCAATAATTACAAAGATAACACATCTTTTATGCCAGTATACATAGGAGGCAGTCCGTGTTCATAGCCAACCATTACACAGACTTTTCTGGGTGTTTGGGACCCATCAGTAATGGAGCCTCACATTTCCTTCCTAGTGTCCTTCGTACAGAAATAGTACTCTCATACATTCCATCAAACTTAATTCAATTCGTTTTCGTGCTAAAACTATCTTAATATATGTATTAAATGTAAATGTATTAATTAAGACATTTATTTATTTTAGATTTTGACCGTTCTGGTCCTGCATATCTAAAAGGCAGGTCTGCAACAAAACTAATACAAGCCCACAGTGTGGGCTTGATCCCAACTGGAAGTGTTGACTTCCAGGTGATGTAATTGCAGATCTCTCATAGATTCAGGCCTGCTCTTCATCGCATCTTCACACCACTCGGCCAAAATGTGCCATACCTCATTGCATCCTTGACCCGGGGATATAGACATACTGAGGATCCCTTTTGATTTTACTTTTAAGTGAAAAATATTATGGGAACATAAAGTGATGTCCCAACTTGGCAAGGCAAACCCAAGGTCAATAGTCCTTCCATAGAAAAGTGGTCCCCTAGAGCAGTTGCCCCCAACCTTTTTCATTTACTGTACCACCCAAAAGATTTTGCACTGCTTTGAGTGCCACTGAAGGACCCCCTCGTGTTAATTTCACTAGTAAGCCTATGATGTCTTGAGTGTTTAAGTACCCCCTGTGGAGAGGCCAAGTGCTCCAAGGGGTCCTAGTACCCCTGGTTGGGAACCACTGCCCTAAGGCTATACAGCATACCCAGACCACCTACTCACACTCTCTTCTCCCAATTAAAAGCATGCTATGTGTTAGGCTGGAAGCTGAGGTATCGAGGAATCAAAGCATCAAAGCAACAATATGTGACACACCAGGAACATTTCATGAGGAATCATTGAGAAGTTATTGTCAAAGCCACATAAAGAACATGGTCTCGAAGGAAATTCCAGTTTAGAGGCCTTTGTCAGAATGTTGGAGGTTTAACCCCTCATCAAGCAAATTAAAAAGTAATGCTGACACTAAAGCATGCAGTGAAAATATTCCAAGGTAAAGAAAATATATTATAAGTGTCAGTGTGGTTTCCTCCATCAGTCTTGCCACTCTCAACTCAAGCATCTGAGAATATTCATCCTACATCACTGAACCGTGTGACCTCCTAGACACGCCATCAGCATTTTTTTTTCCTGAGTTGTAAAACCACCTGTGCCTGGCAGCATCTTGCTCTGCGCTGGTTAGGGCATAGGATCAGATAAAGGATTGTTGTCTGTAGTACTCTTTTCCAATCTAAAACTTAGATCCTTAGAAATTCTGTCACTACTATGTGTGGCTTCTTGGTTACTTTTACATACACTTCACCTGTAGGTATTTCCACTGGACTTTAACAAGCTGATCTAATTTTCATTATAATAATGCTTGTTTCAGATGATGTACGGGAAGCAACAATGCAGCAACCCAATCATGATGAATAGGATGGCATTTCAACAACTTTTACCAAGCTTTATCTTCACAGTCATTTCCCAGATGTTGCAAAAAATGTGTTCCCAAATGTTGTCTTATCAAATTCAAGATGCAGTCTCCATTAGTTAGAAAAGTTCAACAATCGAGACAAGGGCCACCTAAATTGTTACAATGTAATTTATGCCATGTCATTAAATCCAACCTTCTTGCAAACTTGGAACTGAGTGGCTAACTGAGTCATGCTAGTGATTCTATTTATAGATTATGTACAGCCATACAGCATATTACACAGCAATTTTGTTAATAACCCAGACTGACAATCTTTCAATGTAAAGACATGAGAGCAAGCAAAGGCGCCTCACTGGCCATCTATAGAACCACAGATTCCTACTTCTTTGTAACCAAGGTAGCCAACAGTGTCTCAAGGGGAAAACGCAAAAAGACTCCTGAATATGACAGATTCTGGTCTGAAGAAAATATATTTTTAAAGAAAAACACACAAAAACTAGAACCCACATAGTCCATTGCGTTGGTCACAGGTAAAACATTTTCCAACTAAATACACATAAAACAGGCTATTGGTATACCAATGGTTAAGGTTAAGCAAAGGTTCTACTAATGGTTATGGTTTGCCCAAGGGTTTGCATCTCATTTAACTCATAGCTCCTTTAACTCAACTACAATAAAACAGAGGTTTCTGTGTGACCTGACTTCATAATTTTCATTCAAATTGTGTGACAGTATGGCCTCATTCACCAATGACATGCAATCTTTCATTTAGGGGTTGCAGTTTTAAATGAGCCAATTTAGTGTGATTACCTGGACTTCAATGTCGACTGAACAAAAACAATTACCAGGGATCTCCTACTGAACCAAGATATAGGGCTATTTGTTCTTGTAATCCCAAGCTTTGCAAAAATGTATGAACAATTTTATCAGCTGTTTATTGGTATTGCTTCAGTCTAAATCTCACTTTCTCTATCACTCTCTGAAGGATTGTTTGAAGTTGACTAAAGTATTCTGATTCCTTCTCATTTGCCCCTTGGTGAGTTCCAATGAATTGAGTGAAGAGCACCTTCTCAGTAAACACACTGCCATATCGTTTTTCTATTTCATTATAGTACTCTATTGCGCTGGCGCTATCATAACAAAGGACTACATCTAACAGTTTCCTTCTTTTGCACTATGATTCATAGTCAACCTTATTTCCCTTAATTAACCCTGAGAAGGTTTGCACTTTGAAGTTTACATTGTTGAGGACTGAAAAATCATTTGTTTTTATGTTATGTACCACTACACTTTGGACATAATTTGGAATACTTCTAGGAGTAAACTGGTGGAGGAATTTGTCTGACTGGGAAGGCATAAACTTCTGAAAGTCTCTTAGCAGTCATCTTACATGGGACAGATCACTGTGGTAGTCAAAGGATACTATGCACTTCTAATTGTCACCATTTAGTAGCTTCAACGTGACATAATCATGCCATATCAACAAAAAATAATTGCACATAGTGTAACAATGCAGTATTCAACTTTTTTCTTAAAAGGAATAAATGCTATTTGCATACAGCTATTGTTAAGCTGGACATAGAAGTTTTCTTTTTGTTGATACTGCATTGTTTTATTCATGATGATGTCCTTGTCAACCTAACAAAGTCATTGCAGACTGCCAGTGTTACGTTGGGTGTTGAAGTTTTGTTTGGATTGAAGGGGGTCTCTTGCTGAGGTGTCGGCTGGATTTATTATCAATTCCTGTCCAATCACACATACACTGCGTGCACAATTATTAGGCATGTCAGTATTTTGATCGTATCATTATTTTATGCAGATTTTATCAACTTGAATGCTAATTGGATTTAATCATTTGCAGGTGATATGTATTGGTGTAAGGAGGGAGGGTGTGGCAACAGTGAACAACACCTTATATCAAGGTGTGCATAATTATTAGTCAACTTCATGACCTTGGGTAAAATTTTACTGACACTGAAAAGTCTAAAATTGTAAAATTGCTTTTCAGACGGATGCAACACTCTAGAAATATCTAAACTATTGAAGCCTGACCACTGGACAATCAAAGTTTTTGTTGCAAATGGTCAACCAGGGTTCAAAAGACGATAATTAACGGCAGAAGACTTGAGAATTACAAAACTTGAAGAGACCAGGAACCCATTATCCTCCAGTGCCATCATATTCCAGAACTGCAACCTACCTGTAGTGTCCAGAAGTACAAGGTGTCAAGTGCTCAGAGACATGGCCAAGGTCAAGAAAGCTGAAACACGACCACCACTAGGATTTGAAATGTATGGTATAGATTGTGCAAAGAAATACCAGAAGAGATTTTTCAAAGGTTATATGGACAGATTAAATGAGAATGACTCTTGATGGACTAGATGAATGGGCCCGTGGATGGATCTCTAATGGACAACCGGCACCACTTCTGTCAGGCACCAACCTGGTGGAGGAGGTGTACTGGTATGGGCTGCTATCATTAAGGATGAGGTAGTTGGACCTTTTCGGGTTGTAGATTAACTGAATCTCAAATCCAAAACCTACTGCCAGTTTCTGGAATATACTTTCTTTAGACAGGTACTGGTACAGGAAGATGTCCTCAGCATTCAAGAAGGCCATGATCGTCATGCAGGACAATGCTCTGTCACATACATCCAAGAACTCCACTGCTTGGTTAGCCAGCAAGGGCCACAAAGATGCCTGAATTATGACCTGGCCTCTTCCTCTCCTGACTTAAATCCTACTGAGAATTTGTGGACCCTTCTTAAATGTGAGATTTACAGTCAGGGAAGACAATACACATCTTTGAACAGCATTTGGGAGGCTGTGGTTGCAGTTTCAGCAAAAGTTGATCGTGAACAGATCAAGAAACTGACATACATCATGGATGGAAGGCTCATGGCAGTTATTGAAAAGAAGTGTGGTTATATTGGTCACTGAAAATGTTTTCATTACTTGTCATTTAGTTTTACTTAATTGTTACACTTTAAAAATAGAGAATAAACATGTGAGTTGGAAGAAGTTTTGTTTGTAATTAGTTGCCTGATAATTCTGCACACCAATATTTGCCTAATTAATGTTCACTCTTATGTATTCCACTGAGATAGATCTTAACTCCCTTTTCCAAAACTCTCTTTGTTAAACATTCAGGTTTGAGGTCCAATTATAGTTTGGATTAACTGAGAGCATTGTATTTGTTAAACAATAAAATACATCTTGAGGAATCCAATTTGCCTAATAATTGTGCACTTGGTGACAGCTCCTCATGGAATTCACACATTATCCCATATCAACACAGTCTCACAAACAATTTGCACATAAACATTTGCACATCAGCATAGCAGTAACGTAATGACCCAAATTCTGCGAAGATGCTAAATCTACACTTTATATTTCATACATTTTTGTGCATTTTATTGAGAACGGATTTGTGTGAAAATGCACACATTTACACCAAATATACTGTGCATTTCTATACATTTTCATGAGACTCGATTCATATGTGTTGCTCATGTATAGGCTAGGCTCTGAAGCTGTGGCTGTGTATTTCACACTACATCAGACATGGTTCCTACATGTTGTTAAGGTCACACAGGTTCATTATTTAGTATTCCTGGAAATAGCTAATTCCCTAATTATTCATACCATAATGGTAATGTAAACGTCAAACATGTAGTTTGTTATATCACTACTTTTATTATCTAACAGTGTTGCAAGGCACAATAATGAGCTGGATCCAAGAGAGGCTACTGTCAGCATAGCTCTCCTTGAAAGAGAGCATTCTATTGTAAGCTCAACAAGCTGTTCACATGACATTTAGAGGCCAAACTGCTTGAAGTAATCAATAACCAATGCGCCTGTCGACAAGAATGGGATAAACGTTTATGTAAAAATTGGGGCCACATTGTAAAATATATGTGGAAAAACACCCCACATCCTATGTGGAATTAATATGTATTTTATTAATACAGTATCATACAAATGTGATGTTTCCTATCAGAATTACTGTAACATTGGAACATGTTTTGTTGTAAGGCAGCATTGCATACTACCGTTCAAATGTTTGGGGTCACTTAGAAATGTCATTGTTTTCCATGAAAACATACTTGAATAGAAAATATAGCTAAATGAATAGGAAATATAGTAATTGACAAGGTTAGAAATAATAATTATTTATTTTAAAGATTATTGTGTCCGTCAAACTTTGCTTTCGTCAAAGAATCCTCCATTTGCAGCAGTTACAGCCTTGCAGACCCTTGGCATTCTTTCTGTCTATTTGTTGAGGTGGATTGGCCTGATGGGCACTTTTTATGTACCAAACAGTCAAGCAGCTCCCACAACTGCCTAATAGGATTGCGATCTAGCGACTGTGCTAGCAAGTCCATTATAAACAGAATACCAGCTGACTCCTTCTTCCCTAAATAGTTCTTGCATAGTTTGGAGCTGTTCTTTGGGTCATTGTCCTGTTTTAGGAGGACATTGGCTCCAATCAAACGCCGTCCACAGGGTTTGGCAGGGCATTGCAAAATCGAGTGATAGCCTTCCTTCTTTAAGATCCCTTTCATCCTGTACAAATCTCCTGCTTTACCACCACCAAAGCACCCCCAGACCATCATATTGCCTCCACCATTCTTGACAGATGGTGTCAAGCACTCCTCCAGCATCATTTGTTTTGGTTTGCATCTCAGGAATGTTATTGTTGTGGTTCGATCACCTCAAACCAAGATGTGTCTGTCCAGTGTCTGTCTTCTATCGCCCATTTTAATATTTTCTTTCAATTGGCCAATCTGAGATATGGCTTTTTCTTTGCAATTCAGCCTAGGAGGCCCGCCTACAATAGTTCACTGTTTATGATGGAACAGGTGTTTTGTGGATACCAGCGTAAGAATTTCACAATGGCCATGACGGCCATGGCCATCACAGCCCTTCACAATGGCCGTGAAGCCCCGAAATTAATTGTATGCCCTATGGCAACTATGATCTTTGTGCCCTTGTAACTGTCAAAATCGTGTGGTCAGGAGTTGTTTTATATTTTTAACTTGGTTTGCAACAGAGAACAACAGCAAGTACGGACTACATGCAGATAAGAATGCTAGCTAGTTATCATTAGTTAAACGTGGACACTGAACAGGTTAACCCTGAGTGTAGCCTTTGCAGCGAATGCCACAACAGCATGCATTACAGGAAAAGGACAGCAATGTTGTCAGTTAAAGTGAAACACATGTTTCTCCCAAATCTCTGAAAATGTTTGAAGGGTCCCAATGGCCCAAAGGCTGGTGGTGGTCTGAGGGACAACCAGATCCAGGCCAGATTTCTAGTCTAATCAATCACACTTGTCAGACCACATCAATCACCAGTGACATGGACAGAATGCGAGAGATTAAAATGTGAATGATTAACTTCTCTCTTGCCTTTAAAATCAGAATTGCTACCAAAAAATTATTATTGTTGTCATACCTACCAGGATCTTGAAGCCATAAGCACCTACAGTACTACACATACATACACACTACCCCACACCCCAGTTTGACCTTAAGAACCTCTTCTGCAGTGCCTGCCGGATATTTGTTGCATTTATATCCTTGGTCATAATTTTAGGAAATCAACTAGCACTGCTCTACATATAGAATTTTTAATTCATACATTATTTCAACCATGTTGTTATAGTTTTAACAAAAATATTATGGATTGTATATTTAGTGTTGTGATGGAAATTCCATCGATAGACACTCTTAAAGGAGTAAGAACAGGGACAAAATTCTCTTGGCACTTTTAGCAGTTTATTTGCAAGTAGAGAAACGCGTCAAATGCTTACAGAATAATCATTTGAGGAGCATCTAAAGGATAAATACATGAACAGCTCGTATTTATTATAATTAAAAGGGGTGTGGTAAGATGATACCCATCAATCAGGTTGCACAGGTGGGAGGGTTGTCCCCCAACCTTATCCTTCCTGCCATAATGTTTACTGTTGTGTTTACCTAAAGGCACAACTGCCCCTACCTTCCCCAAACAACCACATTCCTATGGAACAACGGACAGATACCGTTAATGGTTTAGCCAGTTGAGCAGATGGTCAGAGAACCTAATGATCTTCTGACATAATACAGATGTGTGTCACAACCAATGAGCAGAGTTACATACCAGGTAATAGATAAGCTAACATGTCTCCAAAATACATCAGTTAAGAAATTGCCACTACAGTCTATACTATGTTTGGTCATGACACATCTGAGCATGATTGTAAAATGTAAATGCTGATTTAACTAAGAGGTGCAGTTTGTTATGTAACTGGTCATACTGTCATTTTTTGTCTATCAAATGTTTTTAAGTAATTGTCTGGATTTAACTTGAGACCTAGGGTGATGTGGGATAAACAGAAATACTTTATATTAACTCAATTTCTATGAAAACCATTAACATGTTCATGTTGCCATGTTGCAAATAATCTAATTTTATTATTGAATAAGACTTGCTTTCTCCTGCTCTAGGTTTTAAACCTTCAGACTGTCCCAAATGGTACAGCATATTAATTTCAATGAGGAAATCACCCCAAATAGATGATCAAATTAGACATTTCTTCAGATGTAGAGAATATCTATATACTGTACAGTATTACTTTAAACCTGGCTACGTTTTATTGTTACAATCAAGACTGGCAGTTAGCTTGGGCATTGAAATTGGATAGTGAATGGTGGTTAAGCTCGTGACTCAACAGTGGTTGCATGACCATTCGGAATGAATACCGGACTTTAGCTATAATCTCACAATGAAACTTAACTACACTGCTCATAAAAATAATGGAACACCTAATCATCACAGTATCACACCAAGTCAATTGAACTTCAGGGATATCAATCTGTCCAGTAAGGAAGCATAAGTGATTGTGAATCAATGTCACCTGTTTTGGTGCAAAAAAAGGTTTGCTGTGTCTCCTAGTAGAGTCTCAAGAGCATGTAGGAGATACCAGGAGACGGGCCTTTACACAAGGAGAACTAGAGAGGGACGTAGAAGCGCATCAACCCAGCAGCAGGACCGGTATCTGCTCCTTTGTCTGTGAAGAAACAGGAGGAACACTGTCAGAGCCTTACACATTGAACTCCAGCTGGCTGCTGGTATGCATGAGGGTGACATGAGGGCCCGACATCCTCTAGTGGGACCTGTGCTCACAGCCCAGCACTGTGCAGCTCGATTTGCATTCGCCAGAGAACACCAGAATTGGCAGATCCACTGTTAGTGACCCGTTCTCTTCACAGATGAGACCAGGTTCACAATGAGCACATGACAGATGGGATAGAGTCTGGAAATACCATGGTGAACGTTGTGCTGCCTGCAAAACTCATCTAGCATGACAGTTTGGCGGTGGGTCAGTAATGGTCTGGAGAGGCATGTCCTTGGACTGCTGTTGGTTACCATGATGAAATCCTTATGCTGGTGCAGTAGGCCCTGGGTTCCACCTGGTGCAGTACAATGGCTGGTCTCATGTGGGCAGAGTGTGTAGGCAGGTCCTGGATGATGAAGGCATTGATGCCATTGACTGCCACTCACGTTCCCTAGACCTGAATCCAATTGAGAACTTCTTCCGTTATGTGTCTGTGCATGCGACACAGCCAGTTAACACGACAGACTGACCAGGAGCTCACTGATGTCCTGATCCAGATCTGGGAGGAGTCTGGAGACGCCATGGTGAACGTTATGCTGCTTGCAGCATTATTCTGCATGACCTGTTTGCCTGTGGGTCAGTGATTGTCTGAGGACCTCCACGTGCTAGCCAACGGTTCCCTGACTGCTGTTAAGTACCGGGATGTAATGCCGGGATGTAATCCTCAGACCCATCGTCAGACCTCACACTGGTACAGTTAACCCTGGGTTCCTCCTGGTGCAGGACAATGACTGCCTTGTGTCCAGAGTGTGTAGACAGTTCCTGGATGACAAATGTATTGATGCCATTGACTGGCCCTCACATTCCCCAGACCTGAATCCAATTGAGAACCTCTGGGACGTTATGTATTGGTGCATCCGACGCCGCCAAGTAGTGCCAAATACTCCGGAAGCTCACTGATGCCCTGATCCAGGTCTCGTAGGAGATCCCTCCAGACAGCATACACTGTCTCATCAGGAACATGTCCAGATGTTGTTGGGAGTGCATACAGGCACGTGGGGGCCACACACACAATTGCTTTACATTGTGAATTGCCATGATGAAATTAATGCAAGTTGGAACAACCTGTGATTTCAACTGTTTACTTAGATTTTTGGTGTGAGTTTGAATTGAGCCCTCATTCGGTTGGTGATTGTGGTTTGTTAATCGTTATGTATTTTTTTTTCTCAACAAATTACACAATGTACAGTACAGTAAAGATCTGTAAAATATTTAGTTCATTGCAAACCAATGTTTGATTTAAGTGTTCCCTTAATTGTTTTGAGCAACGTAGTTGGAATGAAAATGTAACTCTCTGAATTATACATTTTTATCCAAAGTCAATATGTGAAATCTTGTTGACTTTTGACCATTTGGGGTGCAGTCACAACACACAGCATGGAGGGTAGACAGGCTTTGTAGACTTATAACCCACAGCATATATGCTAATGGCATGGCATAGTGAGTGCTGAATGGCCCAGATCAGATGCTGCTGTTTGTGGTTATTTACTAAATGTCTACAGAAACCATTTACATGGGTATACAGTAAATATACCGTAAGTATACAGTAGGTCTTGGCAACAGCAGTGTGTAACATCCAGAGGTCTGTTAACAGTAAATAAAGAGCCATTATCTAATTTGTAAATGAGGCAACCCATGGGGGCTGTTAGTGACTGAATGTATTTCACCTATTGCTTATGTGTTTGTGTGTTTGTGCTTGCATTTGTGAGTGTATGTTAATGGGGTTGTTGTGTAGTAGTTATGGGCTAAGGTCCACACTAGAGACAGGGAGAGACTATTTTGCCATAGTTAATAATCAAACCTTATAAAAACACTGACACTGGTACTGGATTTCCATACATTTTAAGCCACAATCATCAAGATTGCAACAAAAAAGTCTCGAAATGTTTCAGTTAATGTGTAATAAATCTGGAATATATGGTGTCACTTTTTGATTAGAATTATGGAAAAAACGAACTTTTCCACGATATTCACATTTTTGGAATAAACTATACTTGGCAGCTTATTTATAAAACTTTTTAGATTTTTTTCACTTGGCAGTGTTGTCACAAGTAGTTTTAACGACATCTACAGACTACTAAGTTAGAGTAATTTGCATGACATCAAATACAGTAGAATTTTTTAAAAATCTACATTAAAAACATGCTTTCAATTGTTGTTCAAATAATTTGTTTACTTTTGTGTATGCTAAGAGATTATTTTCTTCATCACCATAAACATTACTACACATTTAAAACAAGTTTTAAATGGACGCCAAACCGCAGATTCTGAATATAGTCATGCTATCAAAGAGCAAAACAAGCCTGGTCATTGTATCACAAAATATTTTTAACATTATGGGGTCAACAATCTATGCACTGTGTTTAAAATCTTCAACATTTCAGAAAGCCTTTGTTGCCCCTCACAAAAATGTTTTTATAAGGATAGTAACTACTCTGACACACTTGCATCTCCTGAACATTCTTCCCTTCTGGATCTACTTTCTGTCACATGATACAAATTGGTAAAGGCCACACTTAAACTGCCACACAAATTCCTAAAACATCTAATGAGTCCAGAATATCTAATGGGCATTTTAACATTATGCTAGTAAAGCTATTTGTTTATTGAAAAGAAAGAGAGAAATAATGAGGACTGATGAATTTAAAAATAAAATAAGAAAGCACCAATCTGAGACAGTGGTGATGTGGAATTACAAAGCCTCAATAGCTCAGTGCTTATTGAAGACCATGCCTCGCAGAACCAGGAGCTAATGACTACATCTAGGGAAAAGAGGGGAGAAGAGCAGGGAGGAGAGGGTAGAGAAGAGGCACTATACAAACAGCAAATCAGAGCAGGTTATTGATATATTAGTATATATTCAACAGGATTTTAGGATTGTTATTGGCATACATCATGACAGGATTATAAAGAGTGGGATTCACAGTGATAATATGCAATGTTGAGAATTTATTAATCTGATCCTTAAAGCTTTGTACATGTCTCCATTAATCTATTTTGAACTGACTAGACTACACATAAACATAAATAGTACAAAAACATAGATCGTTTATGAAACAATGATATTCATGAGAAAATGAGCAGCATTAGTTCTGGTGCTTTGGGCAAATTACAATGGCCCGTAATCGCATTTGGCCCATAGACTAGCTCATAATTTTCTAAAGGCTTGGGGTGGAGCTTTGTATTCTGGTTCCATTCTTTTCTTACAAAACATATGGTCGGAGGACTTAATTGAGCACCTTTCTGACCAATTACACAATACTTTAATTCTGGATTGACCAAGATTCAATCTCCAGTTGCGACAGAAGTGACAGAAGACAAATTCTGATTATTGTAATATATGACAGTTTCATTCCATTTCAGTGAAATACAGAACATGCAGTTTCATCGTAGATTCAGTTTGCTGTGTTGGAAAGGATTAAGGGATGAAGGGAGGAGAAATGGAACGAATGACAAAAGGAAATAAAAACTAAAAACAATCTCCGTCTTCAGCAGGTCAAAATTAAAAACATCCTAAAATGAAATAAAGATGAGTGCCTGTATTGAGCCGCCTGTCTGAATCTAAAAGTCAATCCGATGAAATATATATACCGAGAGGAGCTCGACAGAATGCTAAGACAGGTCTACTAGCTCAGACTCTGCTTGTTCATTATCACAGAGTATCACAGGATAGGATCAGGCTACAGCACTCTTCTCTTTTCTCGCCATCTGAGGAGAAGGGAAAGGCCTTCTCCACCCCTTCTTTCCTTCTCCCCCTTTTTATCTCTCTTCTGCTTTTTTGTACTTTCTATTTTCACACTTTTTGTCTCATTTTATTTCTCTCTCTCCAGGAGCCGACTGGCCATTCTAGTAAATGTCAGATAAGCTGGCCATTTTCGAAATGTCCAACTAGTGTTTTTGGGAGGAGGGTGTTCATATACTATACAGTTCTGCTCAAGAGTTTACATACCCTTGGATAATTGATAATATATGTACCATTTTTAAAGAACACATGAGTGAGCAGGCAAAAAACATGTATTTTATTTCTCATGAGACTCATATTTAACTGTAGGTCCTAACAGCATGACACAAAAAAAATTGTGTATTGCCCCCTTTAGCATCAATGACAGTGTGCAGTCTTTTGTAATAATTGTCTATGAGGCCCCGAATGTTTGCAGGTGATATAGGTGGTATCTCACACGTTTGAGATCTCCCCAGATTGGCTCGATGATGTTAAGGTCAGGAGACTGTGATGGCCACTCCACAACCTAAACCTTTTTCTGCTGTAACCACTGGAGGGCCAACTTGGCCTTGTGCTTAGGGTCATTCTCATGCTGGAAAGTCCAAGAGCGTCCCATGTGCAGCTTTTATGCAGAAGAATGCAAATTGTCTGTCATTATTTTCTGATAACCTGCTACATTCATCTTGCCATCAATTTTCACAAGATTCCCTGTGCCTTTAGAGCTCACACCCCCTTCTAAACATCAGTGAGCCACCACCATGCTTCACAGTGGGGATGGTATTTTGTTCACTATAGGCCTTGTTGACCCCTCTCCAAACATAGCGCTTATGACCATAAAGTTTTGACCAAAAAGCTCTATTTTGGTCTCGTCACTCCAAATCACAGTGTGCCAGAAGCTGTGAGCATGTCAAGGTATTGTCGGGCATATTGTAACCGGGCTTTTTTGTGTTGCATTGGTGCAGTAAAGGCTTTTTTCTGGCAACTTGACCATGCAGCTTATTTTTATATCGGCGTATTGTGCACCTTGAAAGAAACACACCGTCTTTTTCCAGAGCAGCCTATATTTCTCCTGAGGTTACCTGTGGGTTTTTCTTTGTAGCCCGAATATTCTTCTGGCAGTTTGGGCTAAAATCTTTCTTGGTCTACCTGACCTTGAATTGATATCAAGAGATCCCAGAATGTTCCGCTTCTTAATAAGGGATTGAATAGTACTGAGTGGAATTTGCATGGCTTTGGATATCTTTTAATATCCTTTTCCATCTTTATAAAGTTCCATTACCTTGCTACACATGTCTTTTGACAGTTTTTTTACTGCTCCCCATTGCTCAGTATCTAGCCTGCTCAGTATCTAGCCCATGTGAGAGCTAACAAAATCATTGACTATTCACAGAGACTAATTGCAATTTAAAAAGCCACAGGTGTGGGAAAGTCACCTGTAGATGCCATTTTCACCTGTGTGTGTCATATTTTCAAAATCAATTCCAAAATCTCTCAATTTCTGACAGGGTATGCATAAGTATGAGCACAACTGCTTAAGTGGGACACTCAAGTGAAAAATTGCGATGCTGTGGGGGCAATAATGGTAAAAATGGGTTGTTGTGTAAGACATGCCAGGGTAGATTTCAAGTCTCTGTCAGCCCTGTCTTCCCCACCCCAACTCTCTCTCTGCCTCAACTCAGAAAAGACAGAAAGGAGTAGAAAGAAGAGAGCAGATCTACCAAATATATTATGATGGTGTGTTAGGTCTTACTCAACCCCATAATTCTTTTATTATTGCAGATTTGCTTAGTGCCATGTATTGATCAAGAGCCTTATCCCCAACTCGGTTCAAGGAACCCTTATATAGTGGGATAGATTTTGTGTGCATCTCTAAAAGCTGGGAGCAAGAGGAGAGAGAGAGAGAGACTATCTTTACGTGTTTTAGAGAGAAGGATTGGTATATGAAAATACGGAGAAAGAACTGGAATTCCAATGCGTTATTGACCACAGAGGGGTGTCTGCAGTTTTATTTCAGTAATGTGAGGATCCATAGAGAAATATCAGTAATGTGAGGATTCATAGTGACTAACCACCTACACCAAACAACTTCCTGTAGTTATGTGCTTAGATATCCATTAGGTTTCCATCCATTCATGTATTTTTTTTATAGCCAGGTTTGTGCTGTCTTTCAAATCCTCTTTCAAATCCTCTGTTCACATTGTTTTTCATTTACATTGCTGTAATTCATAGTTCAAATACAATCTAATATTTAATTGATTATTATAAGAATATTGGAATGCATTAAATGAAAAATTATAACATTTTAAGCTTTTTAGTCATGTTTTCCGACACCCTCAAGGTGGTGTCAGCTTGGTTTCACACTCTGAAATAATTTATTTTAACAGTATGCCACTGAACATTCTGTCTTTCAAATGTAATTATATTTCATGTCCTTTAGTATCAGGAATGACAATGTCATCACCTCCAAAGCTTAGTGCATCAATCGTAAAGCCCTCACCTCCTTCACTGCCATCAAGTTTGGATCTGCATCTGCCTGCTGCTAAGTTGAACTCAAAAACATTGTATACTCTGCAGAAAGGCTCATCAGCTTCCCCCTGCCATTTTCATTCCCATTATGCACACCTTGTTCTCATTCCAGTAATCAATCCATTTACACTAGCATTCAAAAGTTCAGGGTCACTTACAAATGTCACTGTTTGCCATCAAAACATACAATAAATAACTTTGAAAAAGAAATATAGCCAAATTGATGATTTTTAATTGAAATTATTTTGTCCTTCAGACTTAGCTTTACTCAAAGAATCCTCCATTTGCTGCAATTACAGCCTTGCAGACCTTTGGCATTCAAGTTGTCAATTTGTGGAGGTAATCTGAAGTGATTTCCCCCCATGCTTCCTGAAGCACCTCCCACAAGTTGGATTGGCTTGATGTTGACTTCTTACATATCGCAATGTCAAGCTGCTCCCACAACTGCTAAATAGGGTTGAGATATGGTGACTGTGCAGCGCCGTCCACAGGCTATGGCATGGTGTTGCAAAAGCAAGTTATAGCCTTCCTTCTGCAAGATCCCTTTTACCCTCTACAAATCGCCCACTTTGCCATCATCAAAGCATCCCTAGACAACAATATTGCCTCCACCATGCTTGACAGATGGCGTCAAGCTCTCCTGTAAGGCATCAGTTTCTCAAACTAGACACTAATGTATTTGCCCTCTTGCTCAGTTGTGCACCGTGGCCTCCCACTACTCTAGCTATTCTGGTTAGAACCAATTTGCGCTGTTCTGTGAAGAGAGTAGTACACCATTTTGGTTTTTCAGTTTCTTGGGAATTTCCTGCATATAATAGCTTTCATTTCTCAGACAAAGAATAAACTGATGAGTTTCAAAATAAACTTTTTGTTTCCAGACATTGTAAGCCAAAAAAATTGAACTCACAATCAATGATGCTCCAGATACTCAACTAGTCTAAAGAAGGCCAGTTTTATTGCTGAACAGTTCTCAGCTGTGCAAACATAATTGCAAAAGGTTCTTCTAATGATCAATTAGCCTTTTTAAAATTATAAATGTGGGTTAGCAAACACAACATGCCATTGAAACGCAAGACTGATGGTTGCTGATTATGTAGATATATCAGTATGATATTCTGTTAAAATAATAAAAAAATCTGCTCTTTCCTGCTGCAATAGTAATTTACAACATGAACATGTCTACACAGTATTTCTGATTAATTTGATGTTAATGGGCAAACAATTTGCTCTTCATGTCACATTTATGTTTTGCTTGTTACTGTATATGCTTCTCGCACTTGTTAATGAGCCTTCCTCACTCTTAAGAGCTACGTGTCCTTTCCCTGTGATTATTTTATGGCATTCAAATAAAGATCACATCTACTTGTCTCCTTGTTACTTCGTGACACAATCAGCCATTGTTTCACTGGCCAGACAGTGTTGGCTGCATGAAATTAAAAAATAATTAAATATATTAGCTTTTAAATTAGAGTCATACATCCATACAGACAAAAAGAGAATTTGAATAAATTGAGATTTTGTCATGCTCTGTTGACGACAACAACACCAGGTTATCTGCAAAGACAGAAAGCTTAAAGGGGGCGTATGTAAGTTTTGTCTGTTCTACTTGCATAAATACAGTCATAAATGACCAAAAGACATCTGCAGGTACTGTAACAAATATTTGTGCCTGGGATATTCCCCCATTTCAACTTATGTGCCGGTCTGTCTATCTGTTTGCATTGCCTTGTAGTCTCCCAGTACTGACTTCAGTCACTGCACATTACCCTACACTAACCACCCTGGACCAACTAATACAATTCAGGTCTTGTTTTGTAATGGAAGGGGAAGAGAAGAAAAGTCATGTCATTGTTTAAAATGCAGTCTTGGAAACTTCAAGTGGCAGGAATGTACAAAGTGAACCATAAATGTCTTTGTTGTGCAGGAGAATCCAAGGAGCTGTGGATTTCTCTCAACATCTGAATTTAACTCATCTGTGCCCATAGAAAAGGTGTAAGAATTTAAATTGCTGCCCTGAATGACCACTCCCCCCAGCTTAAATATATTATTTTGAGACTTATTTAAAACAAAAGTTATTTTCATTGTTTGCTGATTTTATAACATTGGACATTTTTCCTCCAATACTATGGTTCTGTGAGAGTGATTTGTTCTGTTTGGTATTTAGCTACTTGCCTTCCTGCCAAAACATTTGCAATAACCTTTTAGCAACTACTTACATTTTACTCTGTATTTATTTAAGAGTTTACCAAAGTCTTGTCTTCAACTTTCTTCCAACTTTTTCACCCACGAAAAACTTTGTCTAGACATGATGGCACTGATCAACCTTTGTCAGAAAAAGCTCAGTAGCAGTATGCCTTCTCATTACCGCTGTTGCGATCATTATATGAGGTTATGGTAAAGACAGCAATGTTAAAAGCACAGCTTCGGATAAAGTTATATGGGATGGGATCTAAGCCAGTGATCATATATTGTTTACTAGGAGGCAGGGCTACTCCTGGTTGGAGTATATATTTTGTCTCTTTTGTACTTTTTTACTCTAATTACGCACTGCATTCCACAAACTCAAAGCAATACCACACATGAATGGCTTATACTGTCAAATATAGGGCTGCAACTATTAATCGATACAATGTATAAGGTCAGTAAAAAAAAAGGTTTTGTTTAACTAAATGAAAAGAGGCTGAGTTGATGGAGGCAGAGGCTGCACATGGGGTAATGTAGGAACTCTTTACATTGATGAATTCAACAAAAACTGTTTGCTGTAAAATGTGTAAAGTGGAACTCAAATGGCATGGGAGCATGACAATAATTCATGGGCCTAAAAAAAAAACACGGTGGAGCCTTGATGACAGAGGATGATGCAGGATAAGCACAGTAAGTTAATTTAAATCAAATGAGAGATTAATTTCAGTTAAAGTAATGTTTAAAATAAGGGGCTGCTTGTGCACGTGGATTTGCTCATTTTACAGGCTATGTTGTTGACAATGAGTGTCAAAGTTGTCAGGCTCTATATCTTTACAAAAGACAATTAAAATGAACAATTAAAATGCACCAAATCAATCTTGATTTTCCCAAATACTGATTTTGTTTGTGTGTATACGGTACTACATCTAATATTAGCTAATACTGTGTATAGCTAGTATTATATATTTTATTATCTTTTTGAAGTTGTTACATTATTATAAGTGAACCTCATGTATTCAACGCTTTTTAGGACCCACATTGCAGAACAAATTGTAAATGCCAGGTGTATAACGTGTTGACTTGTGAATCTAAATATTGTGCTATCTTCTCACTGAAGCAAAAACACTTCACATGAGTGACTATGCTGTCAAGAATGCAGTACGTACAGAGCAACAAGCAGCTGTACAGATTGATAGTATTCTGGACATGCTGGTAACCAATACAGTTTCAAGGTTTATTTGTCAAATGCACCAAACAACACAGCGTCATATTGCACAATGAAATTCTCATGACATGGCACCCGACAAACTATGTAGTTAGAGGTAAGAAGAGTATATAAGCAAAAATATAGCTTAAAATAATCACCAAATAAAGCAACAATATATATAACACTGAACACTAGCAGCAATTTAAAAAAAGAGTACTGTAACCTAGATGTAATCTGGGTAGTATTTTGATATTGCAGCTATTTGGGTAGTATTATTGAACATTTTGATATTGCAAGTATGGCAGTAATAAACATAATAGTGTGACCTAGCAGCAATTGATAAGTTATTGAATATTATAAATACATATGATAAATTAGTGAAATAAGATAATGAACGGTGGCATAGCACACTACAACTACGTAGTGTGAATTAAGTAAAAGAAAATTTACACACAGCAAAAGAATATCTGTATATATCAAGAGGATAATGTGATCATGTACATATCTCTATACATAGCAGCAGTAAAAAAGAGTTATGTAGATTAGCAAATATATTGGTAGTAGTATTGAATATTATAGAAATGGCAAGTATGGCAAAAATATACATAAAAAATGTAAACTAGCATCGATTTGAAATATTCGAATGTCTATTATAGTACCTGAAAGTGCATCAGAGCAATGTTTGTGTGTGATCATTACACAAGGCCAGTATCGATGGTAGAGTGTAAAGCATTCCTGAAAATTATACACAATCACACTCCTGACATTCCAGGGCATGAATAATACCATAAATGCCACCAATAGCAACATTGCTCTTACTTTTGATGTATAGACAAGTGTAGCCACTGAAGTCTACTCCCGTGTGACATGCCACTACATCAGACGTGACATCAATCAATCTGCCTAACTGCCATGCCACTGGTAGACAGACACACAGCATTCAACATAACAATGTAGCTGGTGGATTTAGCAGACAATTTCTAACAAGGAAATTCCAATTCCAGGAAGCCAGGTGTGATTGTGATTGTGCATGACAATAGTGCCAATATTGTGGCTGGGGCAAAAATACTAGAAGAGTGCATTGGTGATTGTCTGTCCATTGCACTGAACATTACGTTGCAACTGATCAACAATTATACACTAAAGCACACAAGTATTATACGACCAATTAGGGCTGCAAGATACCTTGTGGAACATAAAAAAGCATACTTGCCAATAACACGCTAACACCAAAACAACAACAGATTAACACACCTGAACACAAACATCAAAAAGGAAGCACAAAATGGAACAGCCCGAATGCTTAGGTAAAGGTTGCTTGTATTCGTAATACTGTCAGACCCAAACATCACACAGATCCGGACCTCAAAGCTGACCAGTGCAGTCTCAGTTGCCCTTAAACTGTTTGAATGTGCTGCTGTGTTTATTAGTGTGGAGAAATATGTTAAAGACTCTGCACTATCTCCAATTGTGAAGGGGCTATTGATGTCCACCTTTCAAATTAGTCTCAGTGCAGGCATTCCAAGTCACAGCAATTGAACAGCTTAAACAGGAATGGGAAAAGGAGGTCACATTCTCAGACAGAGAACGAAACAGAGTGATCTGCTTCTCTGCATTGGAGCTTAGGTTTAGAAAACGGACGTTTCTTATACCCAAGCAACCCCCTAGTGTGCAAGGTAAAGGGCAAGCTCTACTACTCAAAGTGAGAAAGGAAGAGGCTCAGCAGCTTCATGACAGTAAAGGTGAGCAATCCAGTGCCACCTCCAATATTATTACTACAGCTGCTGGAACGTCTGCTGTCTCCTTACATAACTCATTACTGGGCTCTGAAATTAGTAATGAAGGATAGAAATAATTAAGATGTCTAATCCGTGATTTTAAACAACAAATATACAGTATAAGGACAATTACATCCCATTACTCAAAAATATGAAAGCAGATTTAATTAAATGGAATAGTCTTCCCAAAAATATCACATGCAGAATAAACCTTAAGAATAATTTATTTTTTTGGTAATACCAATTACGCTGACAAAGACATTTTTCATTAAATTATATTCAGCCATAACAGACTTTATATCGACTTTATAAAATTTTGACAAATACTTATATCTGCCAATGTCAGTGGGGGAATTTAACCAACCTGACTTTTACGTTCAACATATTGTTAAATATACATAAAAGGAAAGATGGGTACTTATTGAAGATAAAAATGCCCAGAATATTTTTATGTGTCTATACCTATAGGATAAAACAAAGAACTTTAACAATATTATGGTCAAGAATTCTATAGCAATTCAGAAAACTATTTTTATAGATTTTAGAAGAATTTATATCCTTACCAGAAAAACAAGAAAAGGAACCTGACTAGGTTCAATCTGCGGTATTCTATGTGACAGACTGTCTTTAACCACTATGCTAATTAGGCAGCAGGTGTGGGAGCATCGGGATACGTGTCGAGATATGGTGTCTGTTTACTTTTTGCATAGGCAAATCAATAAGTCAAAAGTCCCCTGTTCTCAAAACTAGTTCCCTACATTAGTTAACATTCAAACCAACAATGGGTATAACAGGATCAGTTCACCACATTCAACCTGTTAAATTAGAAAGAGATTACTTTAGATGGCTAGCTAATAGCTATATAGTACCTATAATGAAAACAATGACTCCAATCACTCCACGGCTATTCAATTCTTTAGAAAACCATGATAGTTTAATAGCAAACCATTGCGCTATGTAAATCAAAATCAAGAGCAATATGTGTGTTTTTGGTGCAGTTTGTCCACTGCAATATAACCATGAACAGTTTTACTTTAGGCTTACTATTATGTAGCAACTGAAGTTTGTAGCCATCAAAGTTTGTCTAGCTACGCAGTACCTATAATGAAAACAATTACTCATCACTCCATGGCTGGTTCGTTTTAATTTTTTTTAAATGACAGTTGAATAGCTAAACACTACGTTATGTAAATCATAATTGTGAGCAATATCCTTGTTGGTGCATTTTGCCCATCACAATATAACCATCAACAGTTGTACTTTAGGCTTAGTATAATGTAGCTACAGAAGCATTTAACCAGTTCTAATCTATCCTGAACAAATGCCTTATTTGTTTGGTCTGTGGCAAGGATAGAACCCAGGTCACAATCCTTAGATAGGCTATAAGAATTCACCTATGAATATGTCAACATGGATTTTTTTTTATTCATAAATGATTTGATGGTAAAAAACTAATTATTTCCTTTGCTGAATTAAAATGCACATTTTGACTGACCGTTGTCAAAGAGTTTAAATACATATCTGAATTCTCCCTGCCAAACCAGTCTCGCCAAGGGACACAAACAGACACTTAACCACTTCATCTGAACACACCCTACCCCACATACACTCTGCCCTTAGACCCAGTTGCAAGTGATGAGACCAGTGATGAGACCAGGTCAAGTCATTGCTGATGTTGACCCCGAGGAACTTGTTGTAGTGAACTCTCTACTGCAGACACATTGATGTGTAATTGGGCCCCGAAGCTGCTTCCTGTGACCAACAACCATCTCCTTCGTTTTGCTGATACTGAGCTGGAGGTTGTTATCCTGACACCAAGAAGTCAGTGATCTTACTTGTCTCTATAGGCTGACTCGTTGTCAGAGATCAGGCCTATGATGGTGGTGTCATCAGCAAACTTAACGATGGTGTTGGAGATATGAGTTGCCAGGCAGTTGTTGGGTTGAGAGCACAGGAGCAAGCTCAGCACACAGCCCTGGGGGGAATCAGTACTGAGAGTCAGTAAGAAAGAGGTGGTTTTGCCCATCCGACAGGAAGTTCAAGATCCATCTGCACATAGCGCGTTCGAGCCCCAGATCCCTGAAGTTCACCGACAGCTTATGGGGCACAATGGTGTTGAAGGCTGAGCTGTAGTCAACAAAAAACTGTAGTCTCACATATGTGTTTCTTTTGTATCTTTTGTATGATAAACTCCAACCTTGGACTGAGCCACGTTTCCTGTAAACATTTCACATCTGGTGCAACTGGACCATCAACTAGAAATTGCTTGAACTCCGTTGCCAACAAGTTTCAAGCGTTCCACTGAAGGATGACCACCATGATGACGACTCTACACTCTTCCCTCACTTGTTGTACCTCCACAGCCTACTTCATTTCCTACAGGACTTAAAGGATCTGCTGCTAACCTTTTGGTTCCAGATACCACAGCACACCTTCAAAGATCTAGTGGAGTCAATGCCTCAATGGCTCAGGGTTGTTTTAGCAGCAAATGAGGGACCTACACAATATTAGGCAGGTGATCATAATGTAATGGCTGATCAGTGAAAGGATACCCAGCACAATATCCTCAAAATCCAACAGAATAGATTGAATTTGCACCCTAACACCATCCCTCGCCGCTTATAGCTTTTGCACCTTCATAAGACTTCCTCTCTTCAAATTACCTTCAAGTTCTCTACTATCAACACTCAAAGCCACCCCAGTTATCACCCCCTTGACCCCTTGCTTCCTTGTCTCAGCCTCCACCCGGCTCAACCGTACCTTACGAAAAACTAACTACTTCAAAGTTTTTCTCCACACCGCACTTCTGCTGTTATTTGTAGTCTACATGTTGCAATCGCCATGATGATGGTGACTTTTTCTGTTTTTGCAAAGGCCTGACAAAACTTGGTGTCTTTGTGCAGTTATTCTTTGAAACAATCAGTACTACCGAACTTGGAAATTGAGATCAGAACCATTGGTACGGAATCATACCAAATTGGAATTTGACTATCACCCATCACTAACCCAATCACAACACAACCGTGGCTAACCGCCATCACCACAAACAAGGCCCTCGTAACCAAAGAATACAAACAAACTAAGAAACTAAAACCATGTCTTCATACATTGCCACAGTCGACACATCGCACTAAATCCAAACAAACTGAATGACAACTTCAGTTTGCAAGCTCTCAAAATTGTTTTCATGCCCCAACATGGAGCTGTACAAAAGGAGACCAAATGGAGCAAAATATTTACAAATTACTTCAAAATGTTTCTCCACACTGCACTCCTGCTGTTATTTGAACACTTGTCTAGGTGTTGTAATCGCCATGATGATGGTGACTTTTTCAGTTTTTGCAAAGGCCTGACAAAACGTTGTGACATGTGCAATTATTCTTCAATACAATCAATACTACCGAACGTGTTGAAAATGGAGATCAGAACCATTGGTACGGAATCATACAAAATTGGAATCAAAGTATTGATTTTTCTGACATTCTTACTTCATAGAGATGCCCCTTGCTAAACAAGAAAATTCCTTACACTGATGGAAATAACACAAGGGTAGACATTCTACATTGGCCACACTTGGATAGCAATACTGTATGTGTCTAAGCCACCTCAACACTATATGAGTATTTCTTCTGTACAGCAAGCAACATAGACTCTAAGAACAGAGAGCCATATTAGCGATCTTGTGGACATGCTAATATTTCTGAATGGCATTTCTGCATGGAGAACTATTATATTCCCATAGTCCAGTAACTGACAGTATTTGCAGCCATTTAATGTAGTAAAGAATGCAAACAATCTGAAGCCTTTTCTTAATTGTATTCATTATTTATTGTATCTACAAAACTGAGCAGCATTTAAAATGAAGAGGAAAACAAGATTGTTTTCAAAAACAATGTAAATATATATATATTTTTGCACGTATATACATTATGCACTTTATAACTGTTACCTCAAGTTGTGTTAAAGGAAGTAATGTAAAGGAAAACCATAAAAATTTACGTTATTCTTATGTTATATTACTTGTATTTAATTCTGGAATTAATGTGTTTTTTATTCAACTTATTTAATTATGGCACTGGGGTTAGAGTTATGATTCCAAAAAGCAAATCACTTCTGGTTGGATATGAACTTGTGATCATTAGAGGAAAAGTCAGGGATGTTTTACACATCCACCATCCCCTAACAAAAATCTTGTCTATTTAACTCTTACTGTGCTCACCACTGTCCCAAAAGCCTAGTCTTTACACTAACATTATCTAACCTGACGTAGTATATGTTATGATTTCGGCAATCAATTATTTCCGAAAAATAGTTTGCTTATGCCCTCTGAGACCAGACTGTAAATCGTTCCTTAGATTATTGGTAAATCAGATACCACAATAATTCTTAGATATTTTTCTACACTTAAATATGTGTATTATTCCGTTGTTCCATATTTCTGGAAAGTATATAATTCTAGCATCTAGCACCAGGTTAATGAGCTTGAATATTGCTTCCTTCAGCTAGATTTGTTTTTCTGTTGGTGATTTTCTTCAACATCTCAGTGAATACACTTTTTGTTACATAAGCTTTAACACTCTTGAGAGTTTTGGTTTGATCACTCAGGTCTGTCACAAGATATATAAATGTTTTTCATTGGTCTTTAATTGTGTCAAAATGTATGAACTAATTTCTTAATGCTTTTTTATCATGGTAGGCAATCTAATTTTCCTATACAGTAGTTCCCAAAACAAGTTTTATTTTTTTCTAACGGATTAGACTTACAGACAACTTTTTCTTACTTTATATATTGTTTTAGGAACAGTCGATAATATACAGGCCCATTCTGATCTGTGAGGTCTCAGGGTTTTCTTTTAACAGTTGCCTTAAGTTTTACCTGGCTGTGTTATATTCTGTGTCAAAACATTATTTGGGCATTTTTTTGTGTACAGTATGTTGTCTCCTCATGTCTGCCTGCATTCCTACCTGCCTGCCTGACTGTGTGAATTTGTCCATCGTTCTTGTTGAAAGGAGACACACCACACACACAAACACACAGAGAAAAGGGAGTAATGATGCTCGCAAATGCCTCGTCCTGAAGGTCACCAATCCCTAAAGAGGTGCATTGGGGAACTGGGAACTGGGGTATCCAACTAATCTGAGGCAAGGAGAAAACACTCCACTAAATCCTGCAAGTATGAACGTTGATGAAAACACAAAAATATAGAAAGTCAAATAGAAAAAGACTGAGTAGGAGAACAATGCTCTAATTAGGATGAATACATGGCAGCAGTAGGAACCCAGGATGGAAGGTATCAGGGTGAAATTTGTGTGTGTGAGCGAGAGAGAATTTATATTTGATTGTACAAGCATTGAACGAAATGTGGCCTTGTGCTGACATTTTCCCTTCCCAAATGACGAAAATGGCTATTTCACTGTTTTGGGTAAAACTTTTGTGATTATGGATTTGCATGGGTTTTTATTTAGGCCTATGTTTACATGTCAGGGGTTATGGTTACTGTTTCTGTTTAAGGATTTGGCTTGGGTAGCAGTTAGTTAAACATATAATCAGTTTACTTTGTCTGTTATCATTAAGATTGCTTTTAGATTCAAGCGTTGCCATTTAGGTGTAGGATTGGGCTTTAAAACTAGATTAAGTTTAGTAAAAATGATTAGATAATTAAGGGTAATTTAAGGGCGAGGTTAAGATTAGGGTTCTGTTTCAATCTACAGAGTCGATGCACTAGATGTTTGTCAATTTGTAGTGGAACGGTACACTAATCAAGGAGCACTATGCTGCAAAGGTAGAGCATTCTTTGTTGTTTGCATTAAATCTATTCAACGTTTAAACATTCCATTCAAACTCATGTTAAATATAAGTCATTACACACCTGCCATCATTTAAAGTGACTGATTAATCACAAATAAAGCTTAGCTGCTCGAGTAGGATTTTCCTGACATTTTCTTAGTTGCATCTCAGAGCAAACGCCATGATCTTCAGAGAGCATCCAAAGTATCAGAGGGATCTCACTGTTGAAAGAAATCAGTCAGACGAAGGGTACAACATTTTTTCCAAAGCATTAGATATACCACGGAACACAGTGAAGACAGTCATCATCAAGTGTAGAAAATATGGCACAACTAAGACATTACCGAGAACTGGACATCCCAAAAAAACTGATGAAAAGACAAGAAGAAAAATGTTCAGGGAGGCTACTGGCTGTGTGCTACATGTGACAACAATGTCCCATATTCTTCATATGAATGGGATATCGGGTAGGGTGGCAAGACGGAAGCCTTTTTGCAAAAACAACATTCCACATCACAAAAAGAACACCGTACCCACATTGAAGCATGGTGGTGGCAGCATCATGCTCTCAGGCTGTTTTTCTTCAGCTGGAAACGGGGCCTTAGTCAGGGTGGAGGAAATTATGAACTGTTCCAAATAGCAGGCAATTTTGGCACAAAACCTTCAGGCGCCTGTTAGACAGCTGAAGACAAAGTTCACCTTTCAGCACAACACTGACCCAAAGCACACATCCTAATCCACAAAAGCACGGTTTCACCAAAAGAAGATTAACGTTTTGGAATGGCCCAGCCAGAGCCCAGTTCTGAATCCAATTGAACATCTGTGGGGTGATCTGAAGAGGACTGTGCCCAGAAGATGTCTTCACAATCTGACAGTTCTGGAGTGCTTTTGCAAAGAAGAGTGGGCAAATATCGCCACATCAATATGTGTCATGCTAATAGACTGCCCAAAAAAGACTGAGTGCTCTAATTTTTTTTTTAAACAAAACATCATGGAATTAACCTTCAAGGCATTGTTTTCCAGAGAAAAGGAGACTCATTATGAAAACAATATGCATACATTTTGACACAGTATCGTGAATGCTATTCCTCACCGTAAATGTACTTCAAAGAAACGACTAGTTAATGTAAACACATGACAGGAAACTGTACAAATACAGATTCATATCAGTTAGATGTCAATTCTAAATGCATATTACCAACTATAATTTGGTAATTTATGTAAACATATTTACATGTATTTAAGACATATTAAAACATTCTTGAAAACATTCAAATTCAATATATAAATATATGTATGACATATATGGCCATACATTATTCATACATACATTAGATTGTGTTTAAAAGAATATAGGCACATATTAAAATGATATGTTTTTTAAATATATATGTCTATATACTGTATACTACTTCCAAATGTTTTATGCTGTAGGTGCGATCAAGGCGTTAGGGTAAAGTTCAGGGTTAGGGGATAGGAAACATGGATTTCTGGGTTTCTGAATGATACAAAATCAAACGTTTGTGTGTCCACCTCGCCTGTGCCACTGACCTTAGCATGTCCGCCTCACAGACTCTCAGCTTGTTAGAAATGACAGATAGTTATTGTCCCTCTATCTCTCTATCCTCTCCTGCTCCATCTCTCTATACCCCACTAGGCTCCCATCTGCTCTTCACCAATTGGCACAAGGCCATATTCTTAGGCCCATTCCTAAATATGGAGTGGGTATGAGGGTTGTGTGTTTGTCCAGATTACAACTTCTAAATGTCTGAAGTATTTGTTGTTCATATCTACAGGTTTTGTATCTTGATTCATCCCACTTTCTTACAGCTAAAAATTGTTCTGCAGAATCAGAAGGTGAGCTATTATCTGGATTATAGTTAATACATTTTACTGGAATTTATTTTACTGGAATTTGCTAAATTTTGAATATGCCATGCATTTCTTTCAATGTCAATGTCAACTTTTTTAAATAGTACATTTAAAACAACCATGTTTGACAAAAGTGCTGAAAAGGATAATAGCAAATCTATAAAATAGCTAGAACAAATTTACTAACAAATAAAAAGAACAGAAAAAAACAGAGCAGCAGCACAATAAGAGACATCTTATGCCAAAGCCAGCTATTATATAAAGCCAGAGTGAAAAGGTGTGTCCTTAGCAACGATTTAAAAGTCTTCGCAGCTCTAATGTGCAGAGGTAAGCATTTCCAAAGGATCGGGACACAAAGGCTCGATATATTTTTAAGCGTGGATCTTGGGACATCTAAGAGCGACTTTAGTTGACCACAGTGCTTTAAATGAGAATGGCGGTGTAGGAGTTCTGCCAGACAAGGTGGTGCCAACCTATTTAAAACCTTGAAAACAAGCAATAAAACCTTAAAATCAAACTGTCCTGAAACAGACAAGAAGTCTGTCCTTAAACGGACAGGAAGCCAGTGGGGGAAGGCCAAGACTGGTGTTTATGTATTCACGTTTTCTTTTTCCAGTTAAAAGACGAGCAGCTGCATTTTGTACTAACTGGAGCCAATTCAGAGATTACTGTTCTACCCTCATGTACAAAGAATTACAATTATCTAGCCGAGAAGTTAAAAAAGCATGGATAACTTTCTCAAAATCTTTGGGAGAGAGATACCCCTTAATCTTTGCTAAAAGTCTTAACTGAAATAAATTAGTTTTGACAACTGAATTAATCTCCCGATCAATTTTGAAGGAGCTATTAAAAATATCACCAAGATTCTTTACAAAGGAATGACTGTGAGAAGCTAAAGAGCCTAAAGTACCAAGAAGCTCACCCAACAAGTCTCTTCGTCCACACAACGATCTCTGTCTTACTTTCGTTAAGAGTGAGAAAGTTTAAGGCCATCCAGGTTATGATGTCCTTTAAGCAGTCTAACAAAGGCTGCATAGAAATCTTGTTATAGTTTTCATCGGCAAATAGATTTGTATATCGTCAGCAAAACAATAAAAACAAATATTGTGTTTCTTAAAAGTGGATCCTAGGGGCAACATATGCAGTGAAAAGAGGATGGGGCCCAAAATGTAGCCTTGAGGGACCCCACAGTTGAGTGGAGCCATAGTTGAAGAATATACAGCTAGGTGAAACGAGAAGTTCCTATCTGTCAGTTATGGCTGGAACCATTTCAGGACAGTACCTTTTATGCCTACACACTGTGAGATAAGAGGATCCTATGATCCAGTGTCAAAAGCAGCAGTCAGATCTAAAAGCACAAGAATAGCAGAGTTCCCTGAATCAAAAGTTACAAGTTCATTAAAAACTCATAAAAGCGCTGTTTCAGTACTATGAAATAGTTTAAAACCAGACTGAAACTCCTGGATACCGTGATTATCTGAAGATGTTTTCAGTTGACCAAGAACTAATCTCTCTAACACTTTAGAGAGAAAAGGTAGCTTAGAAATAGGCCTGAAGTCAGAGAGAACATGAGGATCCAGATGTTGGCACAATATGAGCTGTATCACTAGGATTTATAAGAGAATTAAGTCTTGATAAGAACCTGGGGCCTATTACTGTTGTTGGAGACAAGGTTAGATATAAACTGTGTTTTTGCTATTTTAACGGCTCTCTGATCATTTGAAAACAGGCTCCTAGGGAGACCTAGAACTTATCCTTCTTCCATTTCATATCAGCTTGTCTACATATGCACCTGATGATGATGGCTTTAAGCGTTCAGTCCTAATTGGAGTGTCAATGTCCAAGATATCAGTACAAGTGGTGTCAAAAAAAGTAATGAACAACTTAGCTCTGAGATCACAGCAGCCTTCCAAGTTACAAAGCAAATACTATTTAAAAGCTATAGATAATTGTGACATAGTTAGATGGTTAACTGCACCCAGATGACATGCAGGAACACATGTTGTGACCCTAGAGCAGGGGACTACAGCAGTAAACAAAACAGGCAGATGATTGGAAATCACAAATTTCAATCATATGGACACATAAACAAGAGGACAACACAAGATCCAGTGTGTGTCCTTTCAGTGCAGGAACATTTTGGATGACAAGAATTTACATTATATGTATACCTGTACTATTTTACTTGAAATATGTTATCCTTGCTTTTGGTGAAACGTGTTCTTTGGTCATCTACTATGGAGGTCATCCTTGGCCTCACAGGCTGTTTCCGAATTCTGAATTCACCGGAACACTCCTTCCTTTGATTGATATTCCAAAACTGTTGTCTTTGGTAAGCCTAAGGGTTTGCTATGTTTATGTTTCACTCTTGTGATTTTTTTCTACCCAATAATGGTTTACTTTCATTAACACTTTTATGGCCCTTATGTTGATGGACAATTAGAGATTCCAAATGCAAACTCAATGCCTAGAAATAAGACTAGACTTTGACTGCTCTCATATGTAGGCTTGCACAAATTGTGTGATGGAACTCACCTGACTAACCAGAAACACAAGCTCATTGCCCCAACAGTTTCCGTGCCCTGAAATAGGGAAACGACATATAGAAATTGTTGTAATTTCTATGGGGATACTATCCTGTCCAGAAAAGCTCTCAAATAAAATCTGAGAATCAATACTTCAACCTCATTGTAATTGTTTGATTTCAAGTCAAACATTTTACTTCACAGTCAAAATATATATGGCCATTGTAGATCAGGCATTTACAGAATTACATTAAATGGCCCAAAGAGGCACTATAGAAATCAACAGATATGTGTCAATAATGATATGTCAGACACCCCTTGCCCAATTTTGACAAAATGTGTCCAAATGATGTGACATACCATAAAGATAAGACAAAAAAATCACAGTGATTGGCCCGAAAGGAATGCTTTAGCAATAAATTAAATTACTTTTTCATACAAAATATATCTCCTGGGCGCTTGGGGTGCGTAGCAACATTCATTGAAGAGAACATGTTTACTCTTGTCTTGCTTTTTATCTTTTAAAACAGAGGTCATTGTGGATAAATCTGTCTAGCTTTCTCTTTTTTCAAGACCAGACAAAAACCATGGGGAGTAAAACTCCTTAGGGCTGGAAAACATATTTAACTTGAAGGAGATAGCATGGATATCCAATCTCTGTGTACATTTCTTGTGGACATAACATTTAAAAATTCAGATAAATAGAGAAGAGTTGATATCCTTTGGCTTACAGGTCGACATCTGAGTTACACAGGAGCGCATACAACCGCTTGTTTAGAGTTTAAAGGTATGGTTACTTCTATTAGACCAAGCCCATGTGTATTATGGTGTATGTTCAAAGAGAGTGATGGAGAGAGAAACTTATAAATGATACTGTTATTGTAATATTTTTTACTTATTTTCAGAATAATCCCCATACCCCCTACACACATTTGAGCATTGTTCTTACTGTTTTACCCAGTTTGTAAAAATATTGATTGTAATTCATAATTAATATATTATACAAAATATTGCAGTATTAATGATGTTTCAGCCTCACATATTTTACAATAATATTTTCAGTTATCATTAAAGATTTAAATGTCAGAGCAATCCATGTTTACAGGCTGACAGAATATGGCCTACAGATTGCAGGCCTACTGCTTGGTGTCAGTTTCTTTTAAGCCATACGGTGTGGAGGAGGATGTATATGTTTCCATAATGCCCATAAATCCAGATTTTCAGATATCCATGGTTAGAGAGTGACAAAAAATATCCTATGTGGTTTTCACATGCTAATGTTTTTTTATTAAAGCAAACTATCTTTCATTTTTGGGTTATGTTCAGGTTAAAAATGTTATCCAAATCAATATTTCATAGTCAGAATATTAATGATCAAGCAGCATTGCATGAATTGGAATGACTGGATATCTGATAGACCTATTTTTAATGTGAAGATGATAAACATCAATTTAAATTTTATAAGACTATTGGTTATAAAATGCACATTGTTAGGATCCATTTTTCATCCATATCAAATGAACTATTTCAAACTTACAACAATGTTTACATAGTCATAGACTATTTAAGGGTGCATAAAGTATTTGGACCAATTGATATAAATTGTCTTTGGAAAGTAGTCAGATCTTTGTTGTTTTATAGACTTCATTTATAATTGTAAATGTTTACCAATTTACAAAGAAATTAGCTTTGCCCCAGCTTTACAATGGGGTTTGAGTTAGAGGCTTTGGCTGGGCCACACAAAGGACATTCACTGACTTGTTCAGATGCCACTGCAGCGTTGTCTTGGCTCTGGGCTTCTGGTCTTTGTCAGACAGAAAGCATTTCCATAACATGATGCTCCCACCTAGGTTCTGTTTTCCCTTTTATTTATTGTATTTTGTTGTCAGTTTTGTATTTATTTTCCTAGTCAACTGTGTGTTCTGTCCATTGTGTTTTTGAAAGTAGCTCGTCTTTCATTCCCATTTATTTCTTTCACCTATGTTAGTTACTCACCTAGTCTCATTAGCTCCTTATTTAGTTCAGTTCATTTTGTTTGTTCTGTGTACCGACCAGTCTGTCTTTCATGACCAGTCTCCCACCCTTGTTTAGCCCTTGTTCTTCATTAATTTGTTTTAAGTGTAAAAATAAAACCATCATTTACCATAAGATTAAATTTAAGATAAAGCTGAAGTTATATTAGATAATACCGCTTGGTTTCACAAAATATACTTTGTATATCAATATATTTTTTCTTGTTCCATTGGCAGACTGTTTCACTCATTTCCAGAAAATATCTCCTCAAATATAGAAAAATGTTCTCGTTTTTTATGCAATTTTTTGCAGTGTAAGGATGGTATTCACTTGGTGAAGTCCGCTGTTTTTGTCAGACATAGCGCTTGGTATTCAGGCCTTGTTGATCGAATCAAACTAGATTTTTTTTTTCATCATGTGCTCTCAGGCAGCATGTCATTTACACAGGATCTCTACAGAGAAACTCAAAAGTTCTGTCGGTCATGTCCATTAAGTTTTCCTTTTGCCCAGTTACCTTCTTGTTCCCCAGGATGGAGCCCACTGTGCTCCTGTGAAGTTTATGTGCTTTAGCAATTGTTTTATGATCTTATATCTGTTGTGAATCATTTGTGTAATTAATATTTCTGAACAAATCAGAGTTCATCCACCAGAACATTCAAATGCAAATCATATCTGAAAAAAGTGTGCAACACTCTCCACAATTTCTGTTTGCCATCACTCGGAAACTTGTTACAATTAGTCTCATCTGTCCACTTTTTCCCTAGAACTCTGCAACCTTGGTTTGGTACTTGGGCTGTCATGCAGTTTTTGAGATTAACTTGTGCCAAACTACAGAGACAATCCAGCTTCTGTACTTATGCATATGATAGTGGTTAACACATCCATGCATATATCCTGGAGAGTTACTGTAGACATCTGAGTTTGTGTAATCCTCAAATGACATTCTTTGCATGTAACTATGGAACTAACCAAACACAAGGAGTAATCTACCTTAACCTGTTTTAAACAGGTCTCCTTTTTCTCCCTCCCTTTCTCTCATCTCTCTCTCTCTCTCGCGCACGCTCTCTCATCGTCATGAAGGCGCAGGGCAGATCTGTGCTGGTGTTCTTTTGAAGTCACAACCGCTGGTGGAAAGAGGAACAAGTGACCATGGTGGACGGATATAATTATCTGAGGGAAGCCAGGCCCATGCGTCTCATCTCTGTTCATATCTTCTCACATATTGGACTTGAGTGAAACCAAATGAGATGATAATCAAAGAAGCACTCGTAAAGTCTCAGGAGCAGAATAATTTCTCTTTCTCTCTATGTCGGTATATTTTCTTACAATTTTTCTGTCTGTCTTTCTCTCTTTCCCCCAAATTTGTTATTTTTTCTCTTTCTCTCTGTTGCTCTCTCTATGGCCAGCACCAGCACTCTTACGCTCTCATAAACACCCTCACAATTCAGTTCTTCAACAGTTTCTCTAAAGCTCCAATTCTCATGTCAGTAAAACACTGCAGTGATGAATCAGTACTGTTGCTGAATCACACCAGATTCAGCTACACCATCATTATTAACTATTTTATTTGAATTTTGAATGAGGTCGCATGCTTTCAATGTAAACAATTGAATAGTCACGAACACTGCATACCCCTTACCCTTTCCAGCACTCCAGACACACCACAGCAAACAGGGTTTTAGAAAGTAGTTGATCAGTGTGTAAGAATATTTGAACCCAATTGTTCAACCCAATCTCCACGAAGCTGTTTGTCTCCAGAAGAGTGTGAGAAAAACAGATGTGGTCAGCACTACTGCTTTTGTGTCCAGATGGTGTGCATGGTAGAGAGCTCAGTAAGGGGTCCCCATGCTATGTCCTTGGGCAGGAAGGGTGGTTCATACAGAACCTTTTGCCAACCATACAGCGGGAAGGTAAAGGCATGAAAGTAACAAGTTATTGAATGATATGCAACAAAACATTTTGGAACAAAAGGTATAATCGTGCTGATTAAATTGCAATCTGTAGTAAAAAAACGGCCAATTATTTAGGACTAAGATTACTTTATTTGGTCAGTTGCACACAAGGTGCAACCTCAAACTAGACATTAACTTTTAACCAAATGCTTCCAATAGATACCACTTTCAGACTGACATACTGTGTTATGGTCCCTCAAACATCTCATTAACTAAAACTAGTCTTTTGCCAAAGAAAGTGTGCACACTGGCTGAGCTTTAGTAGAAGATCTTTAGCCTCGACAAGGATGTTTTCTGCTGCAACCCTGTGGTGGATAGGATGGATGGCTATGTAAGGGTAATGTCTGTGGGCGCACAGAGTCAGATGAGACCAGCACAAAGCAGAATCAGAGATATACTTAAGCACCCCCACTGCTTCATCTCTCAATTTTTGTGCCAGCAAAAAAATTAGAATGGGGGGGTTGAGAAAGTGTTAGAGCAAAGGAGAAAAAGGAGAAAGAAAGGAAACAAAGCAGAGAGGGAGAGGGGTGGAATAGCGGAAGGAGAGGGGGAGGAGGGAGGAAATTTGAAGACCTGAAACAGAGAAAACAGAAGAAGGAAAAACATTTAATGTTTTCATCATTTTATAATCAGACAATTACATCCCACCAAGCACTCCTGCCTGCCTGACAAACCCCTCCAATTTCTTTGATACCCACTTTGCAGTGTACAGAATTGGAAGGCAACAATCAGATCGCACAGATCATACGGCTCTGGCAATGAAGGGAAAGAGGTGGAGACAAGGAACAAGAAAAATTAAGAAAGCTCTATCAACCATCCGACTCAATGGCAGTGCAATGCAATGGGGAGAATGGCAGAAGAAAGAAGCAACAATAAATAAATTGATTAATATGTTTGGGGGTAATGGAAATAAGGGGGAGCAAAAGAAAAAGTAGAAAAAAGCTTGTCTTTATTAGTGAGTAACTTTGACACTTTGGGCAGACTGCGGAGCACCCAGTGGAGTCCATCCGTCTTCTAGTCCTCCCACTGATGAGCTGGGAAACAAATCACAGGCAGCTTTGGCAGAACACCAAATGGCACCCTATTACCTACATAGGGCGCTACTTCTGACAAGGGCTGGGGATTATGTGGGGATTAGGGTGTCATTTGGGACAATGGCTTTATTTCTGCCACTTGACTTGCTTGTCTGCATTGCGAGAAGCAAGGCCTGTGTGTCCCGAGAATCCCAATCCCACTGAGACCCCTGCCAAAAAAAATGGTCTGTATCCTCCTCTCATCCTCCCCTCCCACACAGGGACTTCTCTTTCCCTCCATCCATCCCTTCTATTTCTCCCTCCTTCCTTCAGTCTCCCCCTTCCCCCCTCCTTTTCTCCTTTTTTCTTTTCCTCTCCGGTATCTTCTCCCCTATTTTCTTCATCCCTCTTCCCATTCCCCTATTTTTCTATTCATTATGTAAATAGGTCTCACCATTTTACCTCCATCTCTGGTATTTATTTAATTCTTTTTTTATTTTCATCTCTTATGGAGTAGCGTAGTCGTACCGTATGCCACTTGATGAGTCGAGAACACAGAGCACATCAATCACTGTCACTTATCCTCTCAACATCTGACATGTCGTCGACTCCCGTCCCTCATTCTGCCACCATATATACGTACGCTCTTGCTCTCTCCCTCTCCTATCTTTATTCCTTCCCCTCTCTCTTTCTTTTAACTGAATTTTTCAACTTGACCGATACATAAATCTTAAAAGGGGCAAGGTTTGGCATCGGCAATCTGAGTCAAATACATGTTTACACGTTTCCAAATGAGAAATTCAGTAGCGCAATGTCTGTTCTGATTCTGCTTTGCCCCCCCCACCCCCCAGGCAGACTTCCGACTTCTCCCTTCTCCGCCTAGTGCCTGGCTTCTAGACTCCGGCTCAACTTATTTAGATGAATGATTAAACTTAAGGCACAGCCAGGAGTCTCGCCACTCTTATTTAAAGAAGAATGGGAAAGCTGTCATCTTTTGATGCATTGCCTGCCGTCCAGCATGCAAAAGAACCCCCACCCACCTCCCCTCTCTACCTCTGTCTCTCTCTACCTTGCTATCTCTGTTTCCTCTCTCCCTCTCCTCCTTTCGCCCTATCTGAGAACATTAAGATTGATCAGGGTGGAGCGGCATCAGTGAAGACATCGTAGTCCACCCACCCAACCGCCACCAAAGCGGAGCGCGCTGTTCTGAGAGATAGATAATAATGCTTACTGCTTGATGATCTATCGCTCACTGAAGTTACTCCTGAAAGACACAAAGTGTTGGGATGGCTCAGGCCAGGCCATGCCACGCAGTCACTTCCAGCCTACAGAACTGTGTTTCTCAACCCTGCTCCTGTACGGCTCCCCCGCCCTACATGTTTTAGAGCTCTCCCTGCCCTGAAATTCCTGATGTAGCTCATGAAAGACTTAATAATGAGCTGATCATTTGAATCAGGTGTGACAGAGCAGGGCGAGATCTAAAACATGCAGGGCAGGGGGCGCCCAGGAGCAGGGTGGAGAAGGATAGCATCCACATATGTCGGAAAGTGTTCTGAACCCTGCAGAATCCCCACTCTCCGTACACACAAACCCACACACAAAGAAATGCTGATTTCCTCCTAAACCTCTTAACTGTAAGAACTTATCTTTTGAGAGAGTTACCTTGTTGATTGATGAGGTAAAGATTTAAGTTTCCCACTAAGAATGAACTCTTTACTCTACTGACTCTCAGAGTGTTCAATATGATGATGCCATTGTCACCTGGCTGTAGTATATCCATTCTTTCCCGTTTGGTTTATTTGTAAAGCTGGAGGTCACCTCCATTACTGGACTCCTGGGACCAGTGACTGTTGAAATTAACATAATATTTAGTGGCAAGTACAATAGACTCCTTGAACATTGATGGATTATTATACACACATCAGAGACGTTTTGAAACATTACATGCATTGCATGTAATGCTACACCACTCGGTAAGGAGTTGCACAACAACATGTCTGTAGCAGGTCAGTGTAGTAAAGAATCAAGTCGCAGGAGTCAGAGGCAATGCTCTTTTATTCGTAGACCGTAGGTGCACAAAGCTCGGAATAGAACAGCAAACTAACTTTAGTTTCTGGGAAATAATCAAGTGGCATGTAGCCAGTAGGAATGAGCAGCAGCTCTTAACACAGCATACTGTCAGCTTCTGTCCATGTGATATCCATGATCAAAATGAATGCAATCAGAAGTCAGGGGAGAACCATCTTTATTCAGCATGAGACAACGATGTTAACCTTCTATAGTTCTTTCCTTTCTCTCTCCAATGAATACAGAATGGACACAATCTTTATACCAGAATACAAGGGAGGCGGCCAATGGTCATAACCAGCCATTACACAGCCAAATACCCTCCAATAAGAAAGGCTTACAAAAAACGCTTGTATGGTATGTTCCAACCTATGGTCAATGGTCCTATCCATAGAGCATGTGACAGTCACATGTGCAACTCCTATCAGGAGGTATGGACAGGATGTGTGGGGGCCATCAGTGCAGGCAACACGTCCTATCTATGGTCCGTTGTTCAGAGTTAGTCAGCACATTTGTGTAGTGTTAAGTTTCTCAAGCCTGAGGAGGTTGAGAAACACTTATACACATTATAATTAGTAAACGATGATCTGGTGTGCGGGATAATGACAAGACTGTCCAGTGAGCGTAATTGTATAAAAAGAAAATAAAAGATGGGGATATGGGAACTTTGGTGGCTAGAAGGTCAGTAATGTTGAACGCTGGAGTCTTCCCAGACCAGGAGATGGAGCAGCTCCTGGGGAACTACAGCAACATGTTGAACACGCTATTTAGTAGTTATTAACTTTGTTTAGTGTAGAATTATATCAAGTGGCTAAATGATTCACTATGGCCTTCAGTCAGAAGTTGTGATTCCCAAGGTGATTTCCTGTTGGCTGTAAAATACGGTGTTCATATAATTTAAAATGACCAAAATATTAATTCAACAATTAGAAATCCAGCTCAGAATTTAAATTACAGTGTGTCTAAATTAATCTTGGTCTCATCAGTCCATAAGATTGTGTTCCAGAACTTTTGTGGCTCTTCTCTGTACTTTTCAATCTGGCCTTCCGATTCTTACTGCTGATGAGTGGTTTGCATCTTGTGGTGTGGCCTCTATATTTCATCTCTCTTCTTCTTCTCGCTTCTCTTGAACAGTGGATTGTGATACCTTCACCCCTGCACTGTGGAGGTTGTTGGTGATGTCACTAACTGGTGTTTTGGGGGCTCTCTGGTCTTCATGTTGGTTCATCCCCTTTAACAAGAAATGCAGTCTTTATAGGTTTTAACCAAGGATGGAAACTTAGACTAGTCATGCAGAGCTATTTAATGTTTGAACAATCAACCTAAAAGGCAACACCTGGGCAACAAGAAACATCTGTCAGTCACATGTTCCAATAGTTCTGCTCACTTGAAAAATGGGTGGGTTCAAACAAAGGGTGATGTGTCCTGAGTTGTTTAATACATCTAGATGTGAATACCAGGAAATGAAAGCTGAAATTCTGAACTCTTGTTTCATACTCATCTTTTGATCTCAAACCCCAATGTCTTCCGTGACCAACAAAAACAAAGGAAGTGGCCTTGCCGTTCCAATACTTTTGGAGGGGACTGCAATTTTCTACATTTTCTGTATACTTTTTACCTAACATTAGTTGTTTTAATTTCAACTGAACTGAAAGACATTGGCCTGCAGATTAGTCAATTAAAATAAGTCATCTTTACGAGTCCGATTTGCCCGACTAGTCAGAAGAAAACAGGATAAAGGTCAACCCAACAAACCGCAGTCATGAACACCTGTTAAGCCACAATTCTGACTCACATCCACCATCATCCATCTGCAGCCTTACACTTGTGTTGGCGTCCACCGTCAAGGTGCTTGCTGTGAGATTTCAAGCCGGTCTAACCCTCCTACGTATGTTTGCGGTTACCTGGGCTTGCAAACCTTGGAGTTCTATCATATTCACATCTGCAGATATTTTGCCCAGAAGCTTGCATTGTCCCTTAGTGGCTTCTGTATATCAGCCAAGAGGCCACATCAGTGGCTATCCAGTCAGGTTACAAATTGACCTTCCCCCTACTCAGACTGATAATTTGTGAGAGTGCATAGTGGTGCTTAGCTGTAATATTGTATAATAGAACTCATAATTATTTTTGCTGTTTTATTTACTTTAGCTAAAAGACTGCAAAATGGTAAAATGTTGAATTAACCTGAAATATAATAGTGAATATATAAAGTACTTTAGATAAAATAATATTGTATAGCTCATTACCCACCTGGTTAGGATTTTCTTTATTTTTAAAGCCTCAGTGGCAACTGCAACACTGCATAATGACAGATAAACGAGTCTACTAAGAGAATGGTGAGAATGCAATGGAAAGCTTACATTTTACCATGCAGCTGTTTTAAAAGGATTTCAAAAGTTTATAATTTCCTCTTTAAAATGGGTGACATGATTTGAAAAACATATTCAAACAATGCATTGACCTCTGCAAAAATAGTTCATTAATTATAATCCTTACAATTGTTGATTTTATTTTTGGTGCAGGATGTTGTATACAAACTATTACAAATGAAGATATGGCATATGTACAGATAAAATGCTTTATTGTTGTAACATATTTATTATTCTTGGATTTTGTATTTCATTTCATGCTTATACAATACATAACAGTATCAAAGCAAGCAAGCGCACCATTAAAATAACGTTTTTGTCTAGTCTGCACCGATGCAAGCAACAATAAAATGAGCAAACTTACTCTTGCTATTGTTACTTCATTTTTTCTTTATTCCATTAATGAACAATACACAATGTGTCTCAAATCATCAGAACGGTACGCCTAATGATCATGCAGCTGTTGAAAACTAAGCACATCATGATTTACCAAGGATTTTTTGTTGAGAATGCCTATCAGTCCTCCTGCCAAAATCACAGCTCCAGAGCTACCTTAAAAAAGTATATATATATATATATATATATATATATATATATATATATATATATATATAGATGATACTACAATGCAAGATACAGTGCAGGGTCAAGAGATTCTAATTTCTCTGTTATTATTCCCTCATAATGTCACACTGAGTTGACTTATTTACTTTCTCTTTTCTTTTTTGCAGACTCCTTTAATAAGTCTTGTATGATGCTTTCCTCTCTTTCCACCTCTCTCTTTTTTCCATCTTGCTTCTTCTCTTCCTCTTCCCACTTTCTCTCTCTCTTCCATCACATTCCCATCCCCCCTCCCTTCACTCCCCACTCTTCTTATTCGTTCTTGTTCGTCCCCCGTACTGTGGTTACGTGTTATCTGTATGGCTCAATTTCCTCTCTCACTGATACTCCCTGAGTCAGTCGCTTTCATTTTTATGATAATCCAGCGACACCACTGGACTGCCAAATCGTTTTTAATGCTTTCTCCCTTCCTTTCTCCTCTTTCGTTTTCTCTTTTTTTTTTTGCTTTTTTTGCTTTTTCCCCCCACTGGTTTATCTCTTTTCCTCGGGGCTTTATTTGGCTGTCTGTAATTAAATGTCATTTCCAGCTCTGCCGCCTTTTCCCCCCATATTTTTCAGAGGGAAAGAAAAAAGTGACTTATTTTATTATGTGATCATTGTCAAAATAGAATGGATGGATACATCCTTGCTCTGTATCTGTAGGGTCGATCCCCAGTGGAACCCTATTCCCTTAATGGCACACTACTTTTGACCAAAGCCTATAGGTATGTTGCCATTTTGGAACCCTGTGTCTTTGTCACATAGAACATCACTTGGAAGTACATTGAATCAAACCTTACCAGCTGTATGAAGTGAAAACCATATCATTCTTCATTTCTGAAAGCCTCTTTTATTTGTTTGAATGAAAACAGTCTCTATCAGCCAGTGTGTGACCTGTGCAGTACTGTAGCCTCAATTTCAAAATCTACTCATTTCAAGTCCATTGCCATGGTAATAGGATTGTTTAATCTTACATTGGTCTATGCAGGCATCTAGCTACCAGAGGTACACGCATCAGGACAGCTTAATTTTAGATCCCATGGAGTGCACTTATGGAGTGTAATTATGTAATATAACTGTGTGGTTTAAATAAGTCTATTAAAAACAAATCTGACGGCATAAAGAAAAAACACAGAATAGATATCCAAACCAGAAATACAAATTGATGAGATATGCAATCGATGAGATATACAGAGATATGCAAGCCAGAGATATAAATTGATGAGATGACAAATATTAGTATCACAGAATTCAAATAAACAGGCAAATTTACCTTACATTTTATGTGATTGAAAACATTGTGTAAGTCACATTCTTAAATTACAAGATATGACTAAATAAAAGTATAGACAAAGAGGCCTGCTTTGGCCAAGCGTCTGTTGGTAGCTTATAAGAGAAACATGTCTTTCAATGGTACTGGACAGAGGAGACTTGTAACTTATCTTGTATATTAGATATTATTACTCTTAGAACATAAAATCTGACCTGTTTATATTCACATAAATGTTTGTACAGTTCTTGTCAAATGTAGTGAAGTGGTTATATCAAACATGTGTCATCTCAAGTTATCTAACATAATGAAATACTGTACTTTTCATACTAGGTAGATTTATGTTGTTGTCTCAATTCATTGTGCACTTCATAACCAAATGGATTATTCAAATTAGTCACTTGTCCCATTAAATTGAATATTAGACACTGCAAATAGCAAAGAGAGTTGAAATACACAGTAGCTGTGAAATTGGAATGTCTGATTCAAACTTGGCTGGCCAGAGTTTAGTAAGAAATCTAAACTCTGGCCAGCAAGCTCTGGCCATTGCTAGCGGTTGTGTTGGGGTCTGTGCAGAGGTGTGTTTGTGTGGGTGGGTGTGGGAGGGAGAATATCCATTTGACTCCTGTCACTGACAGCAGATCAATGGCAGATGAGAGGCCAGAGGGAGGGATAGAAATGAATTGATTGTCACAAATAAAACTTCAATTAAACAAACGAACAGCCTAGCCAGTAGAGAGCCTGAAGACAGTTTGCACTCATTCTCCTACTATCACTCCTCTGGGAAAGAGAGAGACACACACACACTTATCCTCATATTACTCCTCTGGGAGAGAGAACCACGTCACGGTGGGCAGGCAGGCCACATCCTTCGGCCACACACACAAACACACACTATCACTTTCTAGGAGGAGGATGGGTTTTAAATTATAAATGTGAGAGTGAGTGAACTGTAGATTGAGGATCTAACCATCAGAGCAGTCAGCTCATTGATCCAAAGCTTCCTAACGATGAAAAGAGATCTTAATCCTAACAGTCATTGACAGATCAGAAGTCAATTTCACCTGACACCCTAACCCTCTGGCATTTAAAGAGTGAGTATGAACCTACTCTCCTTCTACTTCATCGAACATGCTCTGGCTCTCAAATCACTATGTGTGAGCCCCAAATGGAACCATACTCCATATAGAGTGCACTAATCATGACCAGGACCCTCAAAAGACCCAGGAAAAATAGAGCACTACATAGGGGAGAGGGTGCCATTTGGTGACAGAGCCTCCCTCCTCTTTGTATGCACTTAGATGGGCTACCCCTGTGCACCTCTCTCCTAAACGGTGTGTTAAGATGCTTTTTGCTCATAAGCCTAGCAAATTAAGTTAAAGTATTATTAATGTTTCAACTTCCCCCTAGAGAAGGCACACATTCTTGCTCTTCTTTCTCGTCTCATCTCGCCTCTTCGGTAATAACATTTTGCCCCGTGTTCCATCCCTTGCTATGTCTTATAATCCAATTGTTTTCCTGGTAAATTGCCTGCCTGCATATGTATACAAGATTTTACTGGAAAAATCACTCCATCTTTATATTCCCATATCCCAAAAAAGGAAACTTTACACATAATTTGGAGCAAGACCGAGAGAGATAAGTGAGGGTGGTATATTGAGTCTTAGCTATGAAAGGTAACTGGCTTGCCATTGTAGCTCCAGCGCAGAATATTGTGCTAAGCTTCAATGGAGCTGTCACTTAGTCTTGAGAGTGAGATTATTGGGTTGATTTGAAGCACGTTGTAAAGACATCATCTGTCAGAGAAAAGGGAAAGATCACTTTACTCTGTTTCATGATTACTATCTAAGGCAGTCAGAGCGAAGACTATATTTGTCAGCTTTTCCAGTTGGCCTACAGTACTTGAAAATGACTGTGTATTTACGTAGCTAATGTAGCTTTATCTGCCCCCTCTGTTCAAGATTGTCTAGTTGGGGATAAGTGGAGCTAGTGGGGATTTACATAGGTAAACTGTCTTAAAATCTTTGAACATATTTAACATATAGCTTCATGTATACCCCTACAATGTACATTCATTATGAACTGTTTATTTACTCATTTGATCATGCATAGACCTCTCTGCAACCGCCAGCAACAATTTCCAAGGAACGATAACTGCCTTTTGTCTTTTTTCTTAGTCAGCACGAGCCACAGGGTTAAAACTGGAACAAAGTCCCTTGCTCTTCTCTTTGAAGCAACATTGCTGATTCCATACTTCCATCCTTGACACCTGACCTCACTGTGTGATCCCCTGGCGTGTAGCTAATTTGCTAAAACATAATCTCCTCCCCATTTGAAAGAAGCCTTTTCACCCTTCAATAGCCCCTACCCAGCGTTTGTCTTTGGAGAAACAAATTCAGTCACTCACATCCATTTTTATACTAACCTTTAACCTTTACGTTACCAGATATGAACTGTCAATCAGCCCAATGCAATGGATATTATTCATAGTCTCAATAATATTACATTTAAAAGGACAGATAGCACATTTAGGTAGCACTAGTATTTCCAATACCATTTTAAAATGTGTACCTGAAGTCTAGTCATTATTCGGGCAAGCAGAAACACATGGTCAGGTGAACTGTTCGAAGTGGTTATAACAGGGGTGTCAGTCACAAATCCTTTGTTGTATTTATTCATGTATGCTGCTTTCTTGGCTCACTTGAAATGTCAAGGACTAGTGAAGTCAACAAAATAAAGGAACATTTGGAATTTCAAGTTTAAATCAAGTATGAATATCAGATGAATTACCATTTGCATGACAAACAGTGATTAACCAACATTCCATGTTTTTCCCATTCCTTTTGATTTAAAATATAAATGGCATCTTAAAAGTTAAACGTTTTTAATAAAATACCCAGGACCAGTCTTTCAGTTAAACAGACGTGTAATTACTGCAATGTGTGTTTGATTGAATTGTGTGGCATGAATGACCTAGTGTACATCAACTAAGTCTGTGGACCAATACAATATTTTGATGGGAGTGCAGTGCAACTTAAATGCTGCATTTGAATATCATAGCTGTTTGTAGCTGAATGATTACACTGACCCTTAAACTCCTGGTGGTCTTAACTCAGAGTTCAATATCTACTGGTGTGATGATCATGTAGCCAAAATATCAAACTGACATACACACCACAGAGCCTCTGCGTAACACCATGCTGTCATAACTTGATAATTAGCTCTAATAATGCTGTGTTATTCAGTACTACATTCAGTCTGACAGATGGCAACCCACAGTTACCTGTTGACACTGCAGACATTGCTGTCAGAGAATGTTAACTTCTACAACCTTATCAATAGACTCAGCAATATCGGGTTCTCAGAGGACCTTTCATCCTAGTTTGAAAACTATTTCTCTGATCATACAGTGTCAAATCTGAGGACCTCTTACTACTACTTGATGTAGATTGGCTTCTGTCACATTTATTATTTTTGATTCTGATGGCTGTGCCCATCAAATGACTTGTCAGGCAGGCAGGACTTCCTGTGTGGTAGTGTGGTCCTGTGTGACCTATGATAGGACAGGTCTTTCGTTATGACCATGGGGAAATTCCGATCTGACTTATAATAGGGCAGTCCAGTGAATGAAATACAACAGGGTGTGGTTTGATTATGACACAAAGGGCATGCACTGGGCAATAGAAAGTATGTTATTTATGATTGCTTTGTTTTGTTCATAGATGTTTGATGTTTTACAATGGTCCACATTTGTTAAATTCACAGCATTTGATGTTACAGTAAATGTTATTACAGCTGGTTTTGATGCAATGCAGCGTTTCATGTTCTACGACCTGGTTGGTATCCAACAAGATCTGTTCCTACGATTGATGTTAGGTTGTAAATATAAAAAACAACCATTTGTTGGACTGTTTGTTTTATTCAAATGCTTTGGTGTATTTGAACCATGCAGACTTTCCTGAGTAAACTTGTGTTCTTATTACAAGCCATGGAGGGTTGTGTAGCAAACAACTCTGAGAATGAACCACTAGAGAAAGCTAGCAAAATAATTGTGGCTCAGGAAGTTGCCACGAGATTACACAAGAATGCTGAAGATGTGACCAGGATGTCAGCCCTGAAACCAATATGGGTTTACACTTGAATTCATCAACTACAGCAGGATAGTTTGCCAGCTAGAAGATGGCAAATTGGTAGATATATTATCAAACTCTTGAATACTGGAGGTCGTGTTTTATGCATTGTCTGAAGGCAAAATGTATATGAATGTTGTGTGAATTTAATACTCATACTCAAGTGTTTTATTTTGGCCCAAAGCCGGGAAACCCTAATATAATAGATACAAGATAATGTAAAAGATAATGTGTTTTTCAAAGTAATTGAAGATTTGAAACAGTACGACTGATAAATTGGTGACGATCCCACCAGATGTTGGTGGTTTAGCTCTGTATTTAGGGTTACTGAGACATACCGCCACTAATGTTTGGTCTAAAGATGAGGTGTGTTACCCCTCAAAAACAGCATGAAAACAGACAGCCTGACTATGACTATCATGCTGCTGATAGAATTGGTGAAACGTGTCTTTAAGAATAAAACCAACAAGAACTTGAGGAACCTAAGGCGAAGGACTGGCTTTGTGAGGCCTTTAATGACAAGGCAGAGTCTGAGTATACTGACTCATACCAATATCTATTGACTCAGCAGTCTTTATAACCATGAAACTCCCATTGGTTTGACCAGTTTGGTGCAGGGGCTAAGACCTATTAATCAAACATACCTGCAAAATCCTTAGAAGGGATATAATGAAACAGAAAATAGTCTTACAACCCCAACTTTAAAGGTTATCACGACAACATTGGGTATTATCCCAGAAGCTATCACTGCAACTATTTTCCAGAAAGCTTGAATTGGGTGTGGAATTTAAGCACTGGAATAAAAAAAAATATTATTATTTTCTAGATACATCATGAAGACATCGTAAAAAACAATTGTTAGACCGAGAAGACACACTGGCCCAATTTAACCAAAATGTCAAAATGTATGCTTGAGAGATTGAATGGTTAATGTCCAAAGCTATTAAAGGATAGATTTGATGGTCATAAACTTTTTAGTAGCCAGGACAATGCCAGGACATGCCATGATTTAATAAGTTGAACAAGCATATGGAAGTGACCAGGAATACAACTGATGATTGGCAGCATTCGTTGTCAAACCAGTGTTAAAGAAAAATTATCGGTCTTGAGTCCAACGTTCTATAAAGGTTTTTTATTTGTACATGTGCATGGGATAATCGATATACGGCCACCTAGTAAGACCACACTCCGAGTAATCAAAGTATCTAGGTACGACAGGCGTCTTTGTAGCATCTTCACTGGCCACGCCCCCAACTCCAAGTTGTCACACATTGAACAAAGAACAGATGCCAGGTCATTCTTTAGTCAAGCTGATCTCTTCAACAGATAAACAGAAAACCCAGAGGTCTGTTAATTATTAATTGACCTAGGTCACAGCATACTAAATTAAACCACCATAGAAATTAATATAAACTCATAACTGCCAATGTAATATAAAATAATAACATTGAATCATTATATTGTGTCACAATTTCAAATTTCTATCACACTAGCTATTACTTATGACAACAAAGACTAAAACGAATCATTCACGAACTGCCCATCTCTAGGGCGTAACCAGATTAGTGATCAATGAAGCTAGTTGAATTTTTGCCAGTTTCGGTTAATGGCTGGCTGGTAAATGCAGAGTACCTCTACGATTATTATAGCTGACCCATAGCCTATGAAATATGATTTAGTAATCTACTATCGACGCTCCTTTCTCAGAATAATCACAGGCAATAGCCATACCTGGTGTTGTATGATTGCAGATAGGAATTGTTTAGAAGATTAGACACGATAGCTGTAACATGGCGCTGCCTTTAGGATAAAACATTATATGGAATGTATCATGATATTTTAGGAGAAAAGGTGTGTTGCAAAGCACTCTGCCAAAGGATGATGATTTGCATTTGATGCATTTGATGCAGCCACCTCAACTTAATACAGTTAGGCCATGTGATTCTGCAAGCTTTGTATCTCAGAAAAGTGGTTGATTGGTGACAAAAATGACTTTAAGCAAAGTGTGCAGGAGGGTATTTCATCTATGCTGCTAATGAAATCTGCGCTTAATTGAAAACGCCAACTTCCACTTAAGGCTCAAGCCGTTCCATTAAAACAATCTAGTGTCTTTTCAACATTAACTAAAACCAGGCTTGAACAAGCTTGCATTGTGCACGCGCACAGAATACATACGCAGCCTAGAACAAGCAATCTTTGAAAAGCGAAAACTATTGCAGAACAAACCCTGCTGATGGGTCTTTATGAAGAATTTAAAGGAGTCATCACCAGAAGGGCCAATACTGAGACAGTTGACAAGGCGAGGGAGATAGATTGGCAAAAAATTGCTGTCAGATAAAATGCTGAAATCATATTAGCCTACTTATTGTTATTTTTTTTAATAAATGAACATTCAGATCACAATAAAAAGTAAGACTGGCTATATTATCACGCTAGATTATAATTGATTTCATGATCAATCAATCGGTAAGATACTTGTATTACTGGCTTATAAGCTTTTAAAGTGACAGCTACAATGGCAAAAGCCATACATTTCATTAATGCTATTTGTGGTGGAAGTAAACTTCAAAATACATTTTAGTCAGTTTAAAACAATGATTAATGGTGTCTAGCAATTTAGGTCTCAATCAGTCCCAATACAGGCATACTAGCTTACTTTACTAAACAGTACGTATTTTACCATCATCTGCGAAATACGTACTTTACTTGTAGTATGTAGTATGTACTATGCGATTTGAGATTCCGTCATAGTCTATTGGCCTTTGAAGACAGTTAAAGTGGTTAGTGCTTTTCTTATTTTCTTAATTTTTATTGATATGTTCTATGGAACTAAATCACACACGTCAATTAATTCTTGGTCACAATGACAAAAAGGTGCTGTGAAAGAGAAAAAACACGGAACAGTCTTTTGGGATTCTATTTCCGCATGTAGGACAATTCTTTGAAACACAGCTAATTTAAGCTTGACAGTTACCCTGCTCCCTCGCAGGCTAGTTCAGAGGTATAAATTACCTTGATTCCTGAGCAGTGACTCCTATAAGCCACAGTAATGGAACAGACCTCTCACTTCTATTAGCAAGACTTAAAACAATAAGCCTGAATTTCCTGTATCTGCCTTGATGGAATGCACCCCAGGTGTATATAACAGTTTATTTCCTTCATTAGCATTTTGAAAGCCCATCACTGGTGGCCCTAATAAGCACAGGTTGCATTCATGCGGGTAAAAAGTATTTATTTATGGGG
>JACXGJ010000421.1:100035-128854 GCA_016801105.1 Esox niger
ATATATATATATATATATATATATATATATATATATATATATATATATATATATATATATATATATATATATATATATATATATATATCAAAGTGTTCACACGCCTGTTAATTATAATGTCAAGTTTTTGTGATGTAAAAAAATGTGGCAAAGATAAATCATGTCAGAACTCTTACCAGTTTTAATGTGACCTATAAAGTGAACAATTTAATTGAAAAATGTACTGAAATCTTTGATGAAAAGAAATAAAAAATACTCAAAATAACCTGGTTGCATAAGTGTGCACACCATTAAACTAATACTTTATTGAAACACCTTTATTATTACAGCACTCTCTTTTTTTGGGTAGGAGTCTCTTAGCATGGCACATCTTGACAAGGCAATATTTGCCCACTTTTCTTTGCAAAAGCGCTCCAAATCTATCAGATTGCGAGGATATCTACTGTGCACAGCTCTCTTCAGATCACACCATAGATGTTCAATTGGATTCAGGTCTGGGCTCTGACTGGGCCATTCCAAAATGTCAATCTTCTTCTGGTGAAGACATGCTTTTGTCAATTTGGATGTGTGCTTTGGGTCATCGTTGTGCTGAAATGTGAACTTCATCTTTACCTTTCTAATGAATACCTGAAGATTATGTGCCAAAAATTTGGAACTATTCATAATTCCCCCCACCCTGATTAAGGCCCCGGTTCCATCTGAAGAAAAACAGCCCCAACGCATGATGTTGCCACCACCATGCTTCATTGTAGGTATGGTGTTCTTTGGGTGATGTGCAGTGTTGTTTTTGCCCAAAACATACCTTTTGGAATTATTCATCAGACCATAACACATTTTCCAACTTGTTTTTGGGAGACTTGATTATTGTTTTTGCAAACTTCAGCCTGGCTTTGATGTTTTTCTTTGTAAAAAAGGCTTCTGTCTTGCCCCTCCCATATTCTCCATTCATATGAAGAATACGGGAGATTGTTGAAACATGTAGCACACAGCCAGTACTTGCCAGAAATTCATGCAGCTCCTTTAACCTTAGGCAGGCAGCCTCCGCGGTTCTGCGGAAGATGACTTTTTGTGTAAGTGTATTCATTGATACCGAATGATTATATATTTTCCTTACCGGTTAGTGGATAATTCCAAAGAAGCGATTGACGAGAATGTTTGTTTTCCTACGTGCATCACAGCCTACGCAAGAAAAACACAAAGTTGCACCTAAAATGGTGGCCATTACGCACTCCATGTAATGGAGCTTGGTGCATCTGCTGTTCATAAGTCTATTCTTTGTTGACCAATCGCTAACAACGTTATGCTAGGTCGTCTGATGCCTGGTATCCAATAGCAATTCAGATATGTTCTCCCAGGGAATCACATGGGCTATGTCACAAGCTCAGATCTAGTGGCTACTCCTTACTCCATTGACTGCAGCTTGGGTATCAACAAAGACTTGCTTCGCGTTCATTCCTGCATCGCTTTTATTCCGAAAAAGGACATTATAGATCAATGTTTTAGACTAGATTTGAACGGGCAAAAGTATTTAGAATATGATCATTTGTATGGAAACAGTATCTGGATGCCATGCGTAAGCGTAATGGCCAGACAGCTCCAACAGCTCAGAGACGTGAACCATCCACATATGATGTAAGTACATCGCTATTTATGAACAATGGTATCCTACAGCATCTTTGTATATAAAAAATGATGTAAATATATTATTCTTTCTACATGGTATTGGGATGTTATTGGTTATCTTGGAAAAACTTGGTCACTTGATTGAACAAATAATAATTTTCTATTTTCCAGCTGCAAAGTACCGATCTCATGCTTCCCTCTAGTGGTGTTAGGTGTATTGTGGTATAACCAGAGGAATGTAATTTTGTTCTAAATTATTTTATAAGCGTTTATTTCTAGGTAGAGGAATTGACTTTTATTGGGGTGCCTATATTTTTTACCTTCTATTATTAATTTTATTAATTTATATTTCAGCCTTAAACACTGTAATATCACTATAAAGGCATGGAAATATCAGAAAATAACAATCATACAAAACTTCATAAATATTTTAAAAATAAATTAGCATACACTATTGCAGAAATGTGCACAACGTAGTAGTTGGAAGCTTCATTCTTCCATGTGAAAACGGATATTCTGCTGCAAATAACAATGTCTTGTTTGTACACTTTTGTTAACCAGTAGCCCCCCAAACGTGATCACAAAACCTCTAGATGACGCACCGGCGCATCTAGCTTACATATTTTTATTCCTAACTCAGGAACCGTAGAAGGTAGAGGCTTCATTTCATTTCCATGAGAACAACAACATCACTCTGCAAATAACAACTTCTCGTTCTCTGTACTTTTATCAATCAGAAGCCCTGCAATCATGATCACAAAACCACAACAAAAGTCGTCCTTCAAGATTTCAGCAGCAGCCCTAAATAATTATACTTGATGTTATTCTGTTGTTTAGAAGTCTACAATGCCATCTAGAGGAGTATTTTGGAATTATAATATGACAGAATATGTTCTGTGACCCCATATGGGAATTTTCATGATTATCAGATATTTTGGGAACAAAATGGATGTGGATGAGAGTAAAAAAGATGTAATGTTCAATTTATTATTTTATACATTCAAAACCATTCAACTTAAAGTTATTCTGAAGTATCCCTTTATAATGTAAAACTGCCTAACTATTATAGTTTACTAGTTTATTTTAATATAAAACCAAAATATGGGCCAATATATTTAAATTTTTCAGACTGTTTCACATGATTACTCATAAAAATGTCTCAAAAATTTGTTTTCAATACATCCTTCATGTAGCTGAGGGTCAGCACAATCCCAGAATATAAATCAATTCCTTCTGCCATAAAGGATGAACATTTTAGAGGCCAAAATGTAAAGACAGTGACAGGCACATTTGGAAACCCAAACTGTCAGTGGGTTAATGTTGCTGTAGGCCTATTGGAAGCATTCCTGACCAGTTTTCTATTGTCTTTTCATCAGTTTTTGTGGGACGTCCAGTTCTCGGTAATGTCTTTGTTGTGCCATATTTTCTACACTTGATGATGACTGTTTTCACTGTGTTCCGTGGTATATCTAATGCTTTAGACATTCTATTGTACCCTTCTCCCGACTGATATCTTTCAACAATTTGATCCCTCTGATGCTTTGGATGCTCTCAGCCGACCATGGCTTTTGCTCTGCGATGCAACTAAGAACATTTCAAGAAAATCCTACTAGAACAGCTTAACTTTATTTGTGATTAATCAGAGTCACTTGAAATGATGGCAGGTTTGTAATGACTTCTACTTAATATGAGTTTGTAATTGGTTAATTCTGAACACAGCCACATCCCCAGTTATAAGAGGTTGTGCACCCATATGCAACCTGGTTATTGTAGGGATTTTATTTTAAATGTTTCCCCCTCGAAGATTTCAGTTGGTTTTTCAATTGAATTGTTCAAATTATACAGTGGGGCAAAAAAGTATTTAGTCAGTCCCCAATTGTGCAAGTTCTCCCACTTAAAAAGATGAGAGAGGTCTGTAATTTTCATCATAGGTACACTTCATTTTGTGTTTACTTGTGTTATCTTTGACTAATATAAAAATGTATTTGGTGATCTGAATCATTTAAGTGTGACAAACATGCAAGCAAATAAGAAATCAGGAAGGGGGAAAAGAAATCACACCACTACCACTGTACATACATCGAAGTGACCAGACTGATCGTCACTGAGTACAGGTTGCTACACAGTCCCCTTGTCTTCTGGACTTGACTGATGAGGTGCATTGAGAATAATGTAAGCCGTGAAACATACGGTCTTTAACATGTTTTAACATGTTCCCTTGCACTCATTTTCCCTTGCCATTTCCCAGTAACCTTCTACTGTTAAACATTTCCAACCACTCTACCTATTTACCCTCTTCCTACAGTTGCAACATCATCCAGCATGACCAGTTTGGCTGTGGGTCAGTGATGGTCTGGGGAGGAATATACTTGGAGGGTTGCACAGACCTCCACATGCTAGCCAATGGTACTTCGGTTAGGTACCGAGATGAAATTCTCAGACCCATCGTCAGATCTAATGCTGGTGCACTGGGCCCTGGGTTCCTCTTGATGCAGGATAATTCCCGGCCTCATGTGGCCAGAATGTGTAGGCAGTTCCTGGATGATGATGGCATTAATGCCATTGACTGGCCCTCACGTTCCTCAGACCTGAATCCAATTGAGAACCTCTGGGACATGATGTATCGGCATCCAATGCTGCCAAGTTGCACCACAGACTGTCCAGGAGCTCTCTGATGCCCTGATCCAGGTCTGGGAGGAGATCCCCCAGGTCACCATCTGCCATCTCACCAGGAGCATGCCCAGACACTGTCGAGTGCATACAGGCATGTGGGGGCCATACACACTACTGCTTCACATTATGAGTTGGAACAGCCTTTAATTTCAATTGGTTACTTTGATTTTCGTAGTGAGTTTGAATCCAAGAGAAAAGACAAATAAGGTCTGAATCTTTCCAAATCATATGTCCTGTCCCCTGCTTTATATCTTACAAATACTAATACAAAGATCATATCAATACCCCACACATGTGAAATACTTATACTAATACAATTAATGTAATAAATTACACAATTAACATGTTACACAAGCATTGTAAAACATGAAACATCTATGAACAAAACAAAGCATTAAAAAAGAACAGAATTTCTCATTACCGAAGCATGCTCTTTGTGTTATATAGTCTAACCACATCTTGTCATATTTAATTCAATGTATACGTCATAACAGAATCGTTCCCTATCATATGTCATACAGGATAAGTCCCACGTAACACACTGGAAGAGTCATAAATCACAACAAACTAAATAAACTGCTCATCTTCTATCTCCATTGAGCTCCACATCACCAAGTCCATCATCTAGTCAGACCGTCCCTTACAGACCCAGTAGCAGAGACCCTCATCATTTCATAGCATCTACATCAATGGACTCCTCTTCGGGCTCCAGTATGTTCAAAACTTAGCTGCAGTTGTCCTCATTCACACCAAACCCTGGGAACACATCACTCCAACAATGTACAACCAATGTACAACAACTGGCTCCCTGTCAAGATCCACATCAATTATAAGTTATGCTCAAATGTTTGCACACCCGTGGAGAATTTGTAATATATGTACCATTTGTGAAGAAAGCATGAGTGAGCAGGTAAAACACCTGTCTTTTATATCTTATGGGATTTGCATTCAAATGTAAGTTATAACAGAATTGCACAGTCCTAAAAAAAACATGGCAACAAAGAAAAAAATAAACGGACCCCTGTTCAAAAGTCTGCACACCATTAGTTCTAAATATTGTGTATTTCCCCCTTCAGCACCAATGACAGTGGGCATTCTATTGTAATAGCTTTCTATGAGGCCCCAAATTCTTTCAGGTGGTATAGCTGCCCATTCGTCCTGGCAGAATGCCCCCAGGTCATGCAAAGTCTTTGGTCGTCTTGCATGAACCGCACCTTAGAGATCTCCCCAGAATGATAATTGATATTAAGGTCAGGACCCTTTGATGGCCACTCCAGAACGTTCACCTTTTTCTGCTGTAACCACTGGAGGGCTAACCTGGCATTGTGCTTAGGGTCATTGTCGTGCTGGAAAGTCCAAGAGCATCTCATGCGCAGCATTCATGCAGAATGCAAATTGTCTTCCAGTATTTTCTGATAACATGCTGCATTCATCTTGCCATGAAGATCTCCTGTGCCTTTAGGAGACAGGAGACCTCACACCCCACCAAAACATCAGTGAGCCACCACCATGCTTCACAGTGGGTATGATATTCTGTTTACTATAGGCCTTGTTGACCCCTGACCATAAAGCCCTTTTATGGTCTTGTCACTCCAAATTATAGTGTGCCAGAAACTGTGAGACGTGTCAAGGTGTTGTCGGGCATATTGTAACCAGGTTTTTTTGTGGCATTGGTGCAGTAAAGGCTTCTATTTGGGAACTCAACCATGTAGCTCGTTTTTGTTCATGTATTGTCATATTGAGCTCCTTGAAACAACCACAATGTCTTTTTCCAGAGCAGCCTGTATATTTCCTGTGGTCACCTGTGGGTTTTTCTTTGTATCCCGATCAATTTTTCTGTCAGTTTTGGTTGAAATCTTTATTAGTCTACCAAACCTTGGCTTGGTATCAAGAGATACCTGAATTGTCCATTTCTCAATAAGAGATTGAAGGGTGCTGACAGGCATTTGCACAGCTTTGGATATCTTTTTATATACTTTTTCATCTTTATAAAGTTTAATTACCTTGTTACACAGGTCTTTTGACAGTTATTTTCTGCTTCTAATGGCTCAGTATCTTGCCTGCTTGGTGCATCCACGTGAGCACTAACAAACTCATTGACTATTTACACACAGACTATTACACACAGCAATTTAAAAAGCCACAGGTGTGGGAAATTCACCTTTAATTGCAATTTTCACCTGTGTATATCACATTGTGTGTCTGTAACTAGGCCATACATTCAAGGGTATGTAAACTGTTGATCAGGGCCATTTGGGTGATTTCTGTTATCATTGTGATTTAAAAAGGAGCCGAACAACTGTGATAATAAATGTCTTCATATTATCACTATCCTTAAATAGCATGATCTGTCATATTTTCTAAATCAATGCCAACATTTCGCAACTTCTGCCAGTGTATGCAAACTTATGAATTTTTTTTTACCCATTATATTATTTTCCGCAGCAATGCAAAGGTTTTTTTAGACCCAACTCAGGTCTGCAATCCTCCAGCTGTGATCCTTGGAGCTTCTTTGGCAACTCAAACCATCCTCACTGTGCGTTGGGGCAATATAGACACAGGTCATCTTGTAGACCAATTGTAAACATATCCAGTTGCTTTAAACATCTTAATTATTGCCCTGATAGTGGAAATGTAGTATGTTTACAACCGAACGTTCTTATAGCCATTTTCTGATTTGTGCAGCTCAAAAACGCTTTGTCGCACATTATTACTGTATTCTCAGTTCTTTTCCATAGTGATGGATGATCATGGGAATTTGGCCTGTGTGTCACCTCGTATTTATACCCCAGTGAAACAGGAAGTTAAGGCTGACCATTTAAGTGTTCATAATCACTTAAAAAAGTATGAATGGGAGAAGTATGAATATATAAATATATTTCAAAGATTGTACTCATAGGAATTTCTAGGGGTGACACAATTATGACATACATGTTTTGGAGAATATATTTTTTGCATGTATTTCTTTCAATAATTTTACTTCAGTTAAAGGTTGAATATTTTGAATGAAAAGTCAAGAGGATAAACAACAAAGCAATTCTTTTCACAGCCCATTTTTCTCAAATTTACCAGGGGTGCTACTCAGTGTGGGGCACCTCCCTCCCATTGCATATTTTGTCTCGTACAAAATTCTATTATCTAGTGTCGCTGTTTGATACATTTGCATGGGGATGAAAGATTTTTTTTACCTGTACTGACCCAAGCATCCGCAGACATTTCCTTTTTAGCGGTCTAATCAAGTTGGCTCCTCTAAAGATTTGACACAGTATTTGATCATGTATTACACTGTAGTATGGCAACCAGTAGTTATGTTTCCATCTCATTATCTAACAATCTCTTCAAAATCACTTGAGGTATCCAACTCATGTTTTGTTTACTCTTAAAGTTGCATGCCATCTGTCTGGAATTTGATGCGTGGAAAGAGACATCTTCAAAAAGTGTAATGACATTTGGCAACACAAAGCCTGGAGACTATGTACTCATTTTGGAATCAATGTCAGAAAATGAAAAACTCAGAACTTGCATCTGAAATGTATCACATAAAATGGATCTACTAAACAACTGAGGGCTCTATAACTGTGTCTATTTCACTGATATAACATTGTTTTGCCTGTATATTTTTGTTACTCTACAAAGTTCTGTCTATTAGATTGTAGTGGCGACAATGTTACTTTGTGACATAGCTCTCGCACCAGTTTGACCCCACTCTCCCTGACTGAGTGAGCTACAAGACCAACAGTCCAACAATGACTTAAAACAATTTATGAAAATATATAAATATATATATTTTATTTGTTTTCTGTTGTTCCACTTTTAATGTAACACTCGCATCATATTTCACTCCGGAAAAATCTCAACAAATGTGCTAAGGTTGTTATGAAAATGAGAATTGGTTCTCAATTGAACTACCTGGTTATAATATAAAATATACCTACATACTCCTTCCCCAGCTAAACACACACTATGCACTACGCTGGAAGCTGTGACATCAAGGCAATATAACTGATGCCCTGCTTGCTGAAGCACAGATTTCTGCCACAGTCAACCCTTTGAAAAGAGCACCCTACTAGGCAACTCTTGCCCTTTGCTGTCATATCCCCTTTGCTGTCATATCCCTCCTGTAGCTCAGTAAGACAGTCACAACTTTTCCCACAGCTTGAATGACTGCAATAGTGCGCAATCCCCTTTGCAGCTGGTCTACTGAGCAACAACATTGTTGGGGAGGAAAAGAGCAGCTGTGATTACCACCTGGTTCACCTTCGGCAGTAGGTAGCTAGGTAGCTAGGTAGCTAGCTAGCTAGCCTCTCTCTGTCAATCTATTATTTGGCATGACACAATTGGGATATGTGTTCTCACTGCATGCACATCAGACTTCAATACTTTTTCAGCATTTTCATAACGGTTCACTTGGGGTAGGTGTATTTGCCTTTCCAGACGGCTGAGAATCTGCAATGGTAAGGTCACTTAGAATGCGGCTAACCACAGACAATAGGTAAGATCTCCAGACAAAACGAGCAGATGAAGGCTTCCAAATTGGTTCCACATTTTAGAGCATATTCTTTGACATGTTTCAACAATTCCTTCCAAATGAACTCTGCTGTGATTTGTTGCTTCTGATGTTCTTATCCCTGGAACCAGTTACACTCAAGAGACAGATTGTGTTCCTGCAAAAGTTGAAAACAGCGATCATCTCTGCTTTCCATTCAAATTGACTTTGTCCAAGTCAGTGGTACCTGTGAAGGCAGGAAATAAATTTTTGATATCAAGAAGCTTTCTTTGTAAATCAGATTACTGGATGGGACACCTCTAAAGCAGCCTGATACTTTCCTATTGATCCATTGTAGTACGTTGCACTATAGAACACCAGAGGAATTGACCCTGGATTGATAATTTCTCCCCTCAGTAATAGCAGTCCAGACTCTTGTCCATGGTACCAGTTATGGTCCCAGTTTCTGCCAGACAATGTTGTCTCGTTGTTCCTGATCTCAAGGATCAAGTTAAGGTTGGAACAAGGAGGGGACAGTCAAACCAATGTGTCTATGCTCAGAGCAGAGATTTCCTTTCTCCTTCAGAAACAGGTCATCTGAATTTGTGTCTATGTCAGAAGCCGAGGACAGCTAGCCCAGACGGTATTTCCTGTTACCATAAGGGGTAGGGACCATGTTTTCCATTGCAGACTTACAGCTCTGAAATCACTCTGTCTACAAACTTTTAATGCTTACACTCTGCCAGCTAATACAGTCAATCTGCCTGTTATTACTGTCCAAGCTACTGATTTCCATCCATCAATATGAAAAATGCCTATTTAAATCTACCTACACAAGACATTTCTGATATTACATTTAAATGCTTAAGCTTACGAATTGCTAGATGTTTTTGTTCTGTCCATATCTCTGCACCATGAAGTGTAGTGGGCACAAGTCAGGCTCAAGATGGGCTCAGGGCTTATTTGAACGATTAGCCGGCGATAGCATAGTCTCAGGAACAGGTGGTGATGCGCATTGTAATATTTCTCTTATATTCAGTCTATGGGTTTCAAGGTGCCCCAATAGAAAATATGCCTGACTCCATCTCAGTTAAGGTACTGGGCCCTGAACTGGAGTAAGTACTGATACTGATAATAGCCCAGTTTTGTTATAGTGCATTTTCCACATATTCCTTGATTGACCACATCCGAAAGCAGGGGAGGGAACAGCCCCCAGGGTACAATATTAGGGCTTAGCAGACTCAGCATTTTAGCATTAAGTTCCTCTGTGTCCATATGACAAAGGACTTACCATGGACAATCAATGGAACCAATGTTGTTAAAAGAGTGCAACGGTGACTCCCTAAACCGATGAAAGGAATTTGGAATGCCACTCTGGGTTGTCTCCAAATAGTGTCACTACGCCATCACTAATGGTGATCACAAATGATGATCGAAAGGTAGGATCGGCAACTACTTCATATGCACCCAGCACAGAAATGACTCGGAGGTTCTAGGAATCTGCCCATCGCTAAGTTGTTCAAAACAGCACTGTTGGACAAACATTTACTAGTAAGGACTAAAGACAGGACTCTTACTGTTGACCATGGCGCCTAGCAATGGGCATATACAGTGCATGTTTTACATGTTTTATCTCCCCGATTCTGCTATCACCAATTTGAGTGTTCTGCATGGCTGTCTTGGAGTTAGATTTTACAGTATGTTTCTATGATGTGTCCATATGAAATAACTGACACAAAGTGAATTTATGTCTATACCACTGGTTTCCTGAAAGAGGCAAGGAGGTACATGAGATGCAACGGACCTGAATCAGTTTGAATGGGCCCCCCTCCTCGAAAATACTGACATAGTCAGGGAACTCCATGCCTGTTACAAATCCACCAGCAACTCCTTATCAGATCAATAGCCATTCATCAACATCTGTTTTTTTAATTAATTCAGCCCACACTCGATAGACTTCTAGTCATTTCACCCTGATCAATTCATCTTAAAAGCAGGCTTCCGATTGCCCCTTAGCCTTATGTTAATGAACAAAAAAGATAAATACATATATTAATTGAATTAGTTGCTATGTCTCATATAATCCTCAATCCCTTGAGTGCACTATTTTGACCAGAATCCTACTGCCAAACCATATGGGCCCAGGTCCAAAGCAGTGCACAATAGTTATAGTAATCTATACAGTAAATGAATGAGGGAATAGATCCAGTCAGTACACTAAGGGAAAAAAAGATTTGATCCCCTTGTGATTTTGTATGTTTGCCCACTGACAAAGAAATCTCTCTCTGTTCAAATAAACCTACCATTAAAATGATTGAATAATCATTTCTTTGTCAGTGGGCAAATGTACAAAATCAGCAGGGGATCAAATACTTTTTCCCTCACTGTATGTCTAAGTCTGGGATGCAGCTGGGACATAGATACATTAATTGAATGAGTGAATACACTGATGCTTGTATTGAGTAGTCTAGCTTTGGCTGATGCTTCATGAGACAAATGACAATTGAATGTGCTTACGTCCCATTTGCCACCCAATCCCTAAATAGTTATAGATCAACTGTAGTGTGCTAGGTGGGTGATAGGATGCCATTTAGGTTGCGATCGTTGAATACATTAACATGTGTATTGAGTACTAGGAGTCTGTGACAAATGGCAACATGAAGTTGTTATTGGGTTTAGTGATTGATAGCAAAAGAAGAGTGTTTTGGCACAAACCCCTCTGTTCTCCATCGCTAGTTTGTTCAGATAGAATTAGAGGAGACAGATATTGGTCTTGCATGACTACCCATCCTGTAGTCTGAGTGTGGGTGAGATGTTGCACTTTTTGTAGAGGAAAATGTTTTATAGTTCTATTGCGAATATCCAATTTGGGAGGAGGCAATTTTCTATGTTTTACTGAAAAGACAGTGGAGTTAAATACAGAATGATTTTCTAGAGTTCAACAGAGACAACAAAAAACTTGCACTGCCAACCCAACAGCATTGAGGCTGGCTTTCATAGCAGTGTAGAAACAATCAATATGACCACAAGGAACAGGTGTAGGTTTTTAGTGCAGAGTCAGTAGGCTTGCTTCCACCATTAAGAGAAGCTGTAGTTCTTAATGTGTAACTATCATCTTCTCATACTGCTTTCTGTGTTTGCAAATGGGCCGGGCATTACATTTTAGGCCGGGCATGGGCATGACATCTTATTTTTAGGTTCATTTAAAATGCTTAACATAATGTTTGAGTCAGCATTGCAAATAAACGGCAAATAACAGTTTCACCAAGATTCTTTGTAAGATTTGGAAGAGGTTATGATCAGGTTGTGGTTAAACAACCGTCAAATACCTTCATATGTAAAATCTGAATTACTGTGAAATACATTCCATACTGTTTAAGTCCATGAAAACAATTGTCACCTGATGGTATTTTAGATAACAATGCTAACCATGTCATCTAAAACCCTGCATACTCTATGAAATTAGAATGGTAATCAATTGTGTCTATATCATATCAATGCTATTTCCTTGCCACTGACTCTATAAAAAATGTATTCCTCTTTCTCTTTTAATTTTGTACCTTCCTCTCTTCCCCTCTCCCTCTCTTATCCTGCTCCCACTCAGGTGCAGGGACTGGAGAAGCAGGTTACCAAGAACTATCCAGGACTTGATCTGGGTCGAGCAGGCTCAGGGAAGTCCTTACCATATGGCATGGGAGGTGGAGCCACAGGGGGAGTCAAACCCCCCTACCAGACCACCTCCCGCATCTTCTCGACTGGCATGGACGGGGTTGGCAACCCGCCCATGAAGCCCCCTCTGAAAAACCCCACCTACAGCTTCTTAAACCCCTATGATTGGGCACGTAATCAGTCACTCCTACTTGACCAGACAGGCTACCGCAACAAACGCAAACCATCACTGAAGACGGCACAGAAGACCAAGAAAATCTTTGGTTGGGGGGATTTTTACTTCAACGTGAAGACCATGAAGTTCAGTCTTTTGGTGACGGGGAAGATCGTGGACCACATCAATGGCACGTTCACTGTCTACTTCCGCCACAACTCATCCAGTCTTGGAAATGTATCTGTCAGTATTGTCCCTCCCACCAAGGTGGTTGAGTTTGAGGTGCTGCAGCACCACCAGCCAGGCCTCCATGCTCAGCTCCACCCAGAACTCACCCAGATCACACAACAGCACACACCACACCAGTCTACCATTGACCCCAAGGAGATTAAGACCTTCAACTGCCGGGTGGAGTACGAACAGACCAATCGCTCCAAGAAGCCTAAGCCCTGCCTTTATGACCCGTCCCAGACCTGTTTCTCTGAGCACACCCAGTCCCACGCTGCATGGCTCTGTGCCAAACCCTTTAAAGTCATCTGCATCTTTATCTCCTTCTTCAGTATTGATTATAAGCTTGTGCAGAAAGTGTGTCCGGACTACAATTTCCAGAGCGAACATCCTTACCTTGGATAAGATATAAAGGAAGAAGGAAGGGGAAAGCGTTTTAAGAATATATGAGGGGATTGTTGTCAGAAAGGTTAAACACAGAATCACTGATCTTGAACAGAAAATTTGATATTGGATGCAAGGTGATTTGTAGATCAGTAATCCTTCGCTGTCCGACTGCAGTGTAATTCATTCGAACTCAAAACAAGGGAAGTGACTTGAGAATGTTTTTTTTCTGGTCTCAACCTCCCACTGGATTCTGGGTATTCTAAATGAGAAGAATGGCTAGTTGATAATGTGGATGATGATTCTAAAGTTTTCTCAAAATGACCTAAAAAAACATTTGTATCAGTTTAATTTAATTTCTGTGTAAATAATGTACAAAAGATCTATACAGCTCTGCTTGTTAGACTGGTTATCAGTGTTGATTCATTTCGGTCTGACGGAGAAATCGATTTTCAGTGTTAAAACAAGCTGGGAAATGTGGACATTGGATTTTGTTGACTTCTTATTCTCCCTAATGATCAGAATGTTTCATGCTTGCATAATTTATGAACAGAGAATGTTGGTACCCAGAACCAAATATTGTGTACACAACAGATGTTTGTTGCTACCTGAAGACTGTTATCATGTTTTCAGTCATAGTTTCAAATCCTGTTTTCAAGATATTGAGAACCGAAGGTATGCAATGCCCTCCAGAATTATTGGGCCACTTGGTAAAGATGGGAACAAATTGTTAGAAAATACATTTTTGAAAATCAGCTTGATCCTACAACCAAAATATGAAAGAAATCAAACCTTTAATTAAGGTAAGATTGTTAAAAAGAAGAAAAACAAATTAATGGAATAAATCTTTCTCTCAAATATGTGCATAACAGTTATTGGCATCCCTTCACTGGACATATGTGCACCCTGCCCTTGTAGTGATGAACACTGATTGTTGTACTATAGTGTTTGATTAGATTGGAGAACAATGTGCAAAGGCCCTAAGCCCATTAATTTATGCAGTTCTTGGTCCTCACATGGTTCTTGGTTGAGTCCTCGATCCTAACTTCATAGACTTGTAGGATCTGAGCATTTACAACTACAATATGAATGTATGGTTCATTAGAAGTGATTGTGTTTAGATGTTGAGAATAACAGACAGTTAAGATTCGGCCTGTTGGGCTCTGGTGTCCACAGGAATGTTTGCATAGACCATTTGGTGTGGGGGTTAGGGTCTTGGCTTTGCTAGGTAAACACCCCCCCCCCCCAAGGTATTTAACAGCTCGTACCCCAAATTCCAGTTGAGAGAGAAGAGATAGACAAAGAGAGTAGGGAAGAGTTTGAGCCTGTAACATCATGTGCTAATAGACTATCAATATGCTGCAATAAACAATTGTATTACTCTCTCCCTTGACAACCGAGTACGCGAGTTATTATTACTACCACTATACGACATGGCTGATTTCTAACAGACTGGACTCACCTCATAGATTTTCAATGGGTCTTAGAACAGGAGATTGCAATAGTTTTTGTAATAGCTTGATAATGTGGTCAGTGAGTCATTTTTGTTTGGATCTGGAAGAATGGTTTGAATCATTGTCCTGCTGAAAGATAACCTAGTCATGCCACCAATAATCTAGTTTTAATCTCCTTGCAGAGGCAGGCTTTGTTTGGTCTAAAATCCCAAATTTTAGACCAAAACAAAGGGCCTCATTTATCAAGTGTGCGTAAATACATTTGTACCAATTAGTGGAAATGAGAACCCTTGAACACACATAAAATAGTAATTTATCAAACAGTCTTACAACCGTTTTACGCACACCTGTTGGAGATCACCATTGTTTAAACAACTTGTTCTTAGTTGCAGTGCTCAGGCTCAACCTTGGTTATTTGCATTCCTGCTGGCCCCTAATTACCAATTTATATTCTAATAATCCCTTTAAATTAAATACAATCCCAAAATTTGTGAAAACTATCCACCCAAAAATAGGTGCCATAGGGTAACCCACAGGAACCAGCAAATGTTAAAAAAAAAATCCCCTTGACCAACCTTTAGGCAATAGTGCATGGAAAGTGTATGAAACTGTTTGTTATGCAGGCATTTAAAGTAACTCTTTGACTCATATCACTAATCGAAGATGGAATGCTACATGTGTGTATCTAAAATATGCTAAAACAATGTTTACTGAGCTATTTTAGCTTTTATAAAAATGACCCTATCGTAGTCTGTTGAGGAACATTATCCTGAAATCATAATGGAAAAACAATGCAACCGCAACATGATCTTCTTTTAAATGTAATTATGACTAATATATTTTCCTAATTTATATCTGTTTGAGAAGCAGTTCACTTATTCTACCACCTGAAGTGTGTAAGTATGGCTATTGATTTGCGTAAATATACAAACATTCTCCAACAAACGTTCATATTGATAAATACAACTTTGCATAGAAATTATTGGACGCATGGTTTGTCCACAGATTTGTTTGTATGCACACTTGATAAAAAAGGCTCCTGGTATTTTTAATAGGTTCCTAGATTCCCAGGGACTTCATATAAAACACATCCTACCACCATGTGTAACAGTAGAGAGTATTCCTTCTCAGTATGACAACGAATCTTTTTAAGCCAAACACACCGGCATTCCAAAGTTCCAATGACATTTAACAGCCTCCAGACACTGATGTTTAGGTTTTGGAGAAATCCAAATAGCTGGTAAGGAGGTGGGATCTAGTACTGTTGGAGACATGTTGAACTGAAGATTTAACAAACATTAATGTATTTTTTACGTCTCAAACCATCTAACCATGTGTCTCACCTCATATTTGTACCCCAGTGAAACAGAAAGTTACGTATGATTAGTTTAGAATCGTGTTTTATATTTTAATATACTTGAAAAAATATATAGCAAATGAAACTATATATCTATTTTAATTTCAGAGGGTGCCAATAAATGTGTGGAAAAAATTGCTTTTGAGAGAAATATGGATCGTTCATGAAGAATTATTTCTCTTTTTAAATAATTGTACCTCAATGAATCATTATGAGATTTCTTTCTTATTTTGTGTAAGAAGCCTTCTTTGCTCATCTTTACCCAGGGGTCAAACAATTCTTGAGGGCACCATGTATGATAAATGGTATGGTGGTTATGCAAAGTATACTGTAGCATAACACAACATATGAAAATGTACATTAAAATTATCTTTAACTACTGTTTCAGGTATTTTAATATATGGCACTCCATACAGGGATTTATTGTAACATTAAACAACTATTTTATGTTTACAAAACATGATTCTTTGGCCATTGTATGAGTCAAGAGCATAATATAAGGAAGAAATATTCAACAAATGATAATACTGTATCTGATTAAGAACATGTTCAGCTGGAATAATATTAAAACACAATTATTCTATATGGATTCTACTGTCCAATCAGAATGTTGTACATGTTTGTATGTCAAAGAAATATAGAGATCATGAGTATTTTGAGAATGAATGAATGGTTTTATTTGGGAGAGAAATATACAAAATAAAGGAATCTTGAAATCATAATTTGTATTTATTTGCTTGGAAGAAATTGCCATGCAAAATATTCTATATGTATTAACTTCCCTTTATCGTTCTTTTTATGCTTACATTTATATGTTGGCTTGGTACATTTGCTGCACTTTTTTATTTCATAACCCAGTCCTTGTGCTTAATTGAATTGCTCAAGATTCTAGTATGTTCTTGATCAATGACATTTAGAGGTAATAGAAGACCCTAGGACTCAGTTAGCCATGTATCTTTTGGATCCTCTCAAGTCATGAGTCACATTCACACCAACACACACATTAATACATACATACACAGTGGATTTAAAAAGTATACACACCCCTGTTAAAATGCCTGTTTTTTGTGATGTAGAAAAATTTGACAAATCATGTCAGAACCTTTTACACCTTTAATGTGACCTATACCGTGAACAATTGAAAAACAAGCTGAAATCTTTGAGGGCGAAACATAAAAAATAAAAAACTCATAATAGCCTGGTTGCACAAGTGTGCACACTATTAAACTAATAATTTGTAAAAAAAAATTAAAAAAAGATTTTAGTACAGCACTCCGTCTTTTTGGGTAAGAGTCTATTAGCATGACACGTCAGATTGCGAAGACATCTCTTGTGCACAGCCCTCTTCAGATCACCCCACAGTTGTTCAATTGGATTCAGGACTGGGCTCTGGCTGGGCCATTCCAAAGTGTTAATCTTCTTCTGGTGAAGCCATACTTTGGGGGATTTTGATGTGTGCTTTGGGTCGTTGTCGTGCTGAAAGGTGAACTCCCTCTTCATCTTTAGCTTCCTAACAAACGCCTGAATGTTTTGTGCCAAAATTGCCTGCTGTTTGGAATGGTTCATAATTCCCTCCACCCTGACTAAGGACCCGGTTCCAGCTGAAGAATACAGCCCCAAAGCATGATGCTGCCACCACCATGGTTTTCTTTGGGCCAAACATTCCTTTTGGAAATATAGCCAAAAAGTTTGTTTTTGGAGGGATGTCCAGTTCTTGGTAATATCTCTGTAGTGGCATATTTTCTCTGATGCTTTGGAAATTATCTTGTTCCCTTCTCCTGACTGATATCTTTCAACAAATGAGATCCCTCTGATGCTTTGGAAGCTCTTTGCAGACCATGGCTTTTGCTCTGAAATGCAACTAAGAAAATGTAAGGAAAACCCTACTAGAACAGCCAAACTTAATTTGTGATTAATCAGAGTAACATGAAAGGATGGCAGGTGTGTAATGACTTTTATTTAACATACGTTTGAATGTGATTGGTTAATTCTGAACATATCCCCTGTTATAAGAGGGTGTGCACACTTGCAACCAGGTATTGTAAGGTTTTTATTTTTCATAATTCCCCCTAAAAGATTTCAATTTTTTTTTCAATTTAATTGTTCACATTATAGGTCACATTAAAAGTGGAAAACGTTCTGACATGATTTATCTTTGTCTTATTCTTTACATCACAGAAAACTGGCATTTTAACAGGGGTGTTTTATATCCACTGTATAAAGTGCCCAAGGTAAGAATTGGAACAAATAATATTTTTGTATTATTTGTTCCATAAAGTTTAGATTTGAAATAAAAAATGAAATATCAGGTTTAATGTAGATTATCTTCTTTGAGATAATTTTTGTTTCACCATTCAGAAATGACAACACTTTTAAATCATTTCCCCCATATATATCATTAATTAATCGACATCGATGTTTTTGGTTAGTCAGGTATGTTTTCACACAATGTTTGCAGGCATGACAGAGCTGTCAATGCCTATCTTGATTCTAGGCTTTACATTTGGCTTTTGGTTTGCTATTTAGTTGCTAAATGGCATAGTAAAATAAAAATCATTACAACATTTGATAAATAATAAATTCTCATAGCCTATTAATCATTTAATCTCAATCAGATTCATTATTAAGATTCAAATGCATTTAGATCGACTTGAGTTATACAGAGGTGCTAAGAAGCTAAATAGTTTTGTTTTGAATGAATAGAAAACACAAAGTATAGCCTAATCTTAATGGACCTACCTGGATTTGAACTCTCAAGGAATAGATACCAAAGACAATTGTGCATATACAAACATGCAAGCACATGTGTAATGTAAATATGTATTTGCTTGAGTCACAGCATGTCATTTAAAAAATGCCAGCTCTCAACACTAAGACGCTTCATTCACCCTGTTTTTGTCACAATCTGCTAAATTTCAGAACCAAATTTAAAAGAATAGTACACCAAAAATACCACTATATTCAATCAAAATGACAGTTCTCCATAACAGCCTAGTAGCCATTTGATCTCAATCCGATTCCTGAGGATATTCATTTATACCTTGAGTTATAGAGAGTTGCATAGCACTAAATAAACTATATTGTTGTTTGAATAAGTAGGACCAATTGTTCTTTAAAAACACACACAATAGATACAGCCTTGACAGCAGAAATACATATAAGCTTTGAATGCAGTGATAGCTGCTCTGACCACTAAGCTACATAGCAGCTTGGCTAAGTCTGCACAATTTCTATGGAAGCATGTAAACACATGTGGCATTTGTAGGTGTTTTAATGTGCCAATAAATGTTATTTTGAAAATGCTGGTTCTCAACAGTAAGACCCATCATTCAACAAGCTTTTGTCAGAATATGCATAGAGGGGCCGGAGAAATCACCTCTGAGACATGTGAATTAATGAATGCACTAATGTTTGACTAACAGACGGAATCTGTCACTTTATCCACCATCAGATTGAATTGATTGGGGACAAAAAATATCTGTACAAAGATCAGGAACACTCTCCAGGAGTAAGGTATGGACATGTCAACCCCAACCACCCATCAATTTGCCTTCACTACCATCAGAAATTCAGAGGCTACATTGCAAAGAGCAAACTTACATTTAAAAACAGGATGACTAGGTTTCAGGATATAAACAGCCCTGAGTTCTTTAAAAAATACAGTTGAGACAAATATTAAAATTTACTAGAGTGATAGCTAAAGAAAATTGTAGAAAAAAGGATCACGCATATAATGGAAGAAGCCCCAAAAGTAATTATATAGATAGTATACATAAATAAAGTAAGTATACATGTCAAATGTAGCTAGAATTCGTTGATGTTTCAGCTGAACATGTTCTACACAGAGGAATCATCATTTAATACACTGAATAAAAATAATAAATGCAACACTTTTGCTTTTGCCCCTATTAATCATGAGCTGATATAAGACTTTCTCTATGTACACAAAAGGACAATTTCTCTCAAATATTGTTAACATATCTCTCTAAATCTGTGTTAGTGAGCACTTTTCCTTTGCCAAGATAATCCATTCACCTCACAGATGTGGTCTATCAAGATACTGATCAGACAGCATGAATTGCTGGCCACAATAAAAGGTCACTTGAAAATGTGCACCAAAGCTGTTGCTGGTGAATTGAATGTTCATTTCTCTACCATAAGCCATCTCCAAAGGTGTTTCAGAGAATTTGGCAGTACATCCAACCGGCCTCACAAACACAGATCACGTGTAACCACAACAGCCCAGGACCTCCACATCCAGCATCTTCACCTCCAAGATCGTCTGAGACCAGCCAACGGGACAGCTGCTACAATAATCGGTTTGCATAACCAAAGAAATTCTGCACAAACCATCTCAGGGAAGCTCATCTGCATGCTCGTTATCCTTATCGGGTTGATTTGTGGGCTCTTGATCGGCGTATTCACAGCGTGTTCCAGGTCCTGCTAATATCCAGCAACTTCTCACAGCCATTGAAGAGGAGAGGACCAACATTCCACAGGCCACAATCAACAACCTGATCAACTCTATGAGAAGGAGATGTGTTGCACTAGATGAGGCAAAAGTGGTCACACCAGATACTGACTGGGTTTCAGAACCCCCCAGACCCTCCAACAAGTGAAACTGCACATTTTCGTGTGGCCTTTTATTGTGGCCAGCCTAAATCACACCCGTGCAATACTCATGCTATATGATCAGCATCTTGATATGCCTGACCTGTGAGGTGGAACGATTATCTCAGCAAAGTGCTCACTAACACAGATTTAGCAGATTTGTGAACAATATTTGAGAGAAATAGGCCTTTTGTTGTACATAGAGAAAGTCTTAGGTCTTTGAGTTCAGCTCATGATAAATGGGGGCAAAAACAAAAGTGTTGCGTTTAAAATTTTGTTCAATGTATAATGTGTACGTTTGCAATATTGGTTGGAACATTTTATAAATCAAACAGAACACAAATGGAAAGGTAATCTAATTGTAAACAATTAAAGCGATCATGTCCACACATTTATGATAAAAAATAATTGTATTTTTCTTATGGTTTTTACATGTCTATTAACCCAGCTGATAACTGTAAATAAATTACATCACTCTCGTTTGATCCTTTCAAAAATACAACTCCCAGAAACCCTTTCAGCAACGTAAGGGATCGCAAACCTCAAGTCAAGCATCCACGCTCTTCCACTGACTGGTCAACTTTAAAACAGCCTTTCCTACATTGAACCTCTCATTGAGGTGGTAAGCCTGATCCGTAGTTGGCCTTTTCGTATCACATGAAAATGCTGTCTTTGACGTTGAGGCAAGTTGCATGGGTGAGTATATGTTAGTGTATGCAATGCTAGCCTGCGTGACAAGCGATGTGGCTCCGCTAAACTATACTAACCAAGCTAGCTAGCCTGGAAACCAAACCAGCCGCGTCTGTATGGTACAACACCAGCCTGGTTTCTTGAATGCTAACGACCAGTATATCAAATTGTTGTCTAGATATCTGATTTGGTAATAATGGTTGGCAACGTTGCCTATACCCACTACTATTAGCTAATAAGGCTAATAAGTACCTGTATCCTGCGACGTCTCTGTATACAATCAATGGCTAACAAACGACGTTACGTTACATACTTTTTGATGGTTGTTCACAAGTTTGAATATGTTTACTTGTTTTGCTCAGGAAAATTAGATGGTCCCAAGTTTTGTTTGGAAAGCCATTATCCTTTCACGACGAACTTTTACTCGCTACTAATACTGTATCTCTTCAATGGGGACTAAGTTGCAAATTAGTTGGTGTCTTTATTTGTCAAATTTTCTAAAGGCTTGCATGATAATTGAATCACACATTTTGTGTGTACCCCTTTCATTTAGCTATCTTTTTTTTTTTTTAAATATACCCGTATGTATTTGTGAAATGGATACACGAATTGGTAACGTTAACTATAGTTTGAGTGATGATGATGCAACACTCGATTCGTTTCATCATGTCTGCTAAAGCTGTACTGTACTTGTGCACTGTATACATTTTTCTGATGTCACACTTGTTTTTAATAGTTGAAATATTTACTCCTTCTAAACAATGCATTTAAATCTAAAAGGTATAGGATTCTTAGTTTTTAAGTTAAGTAAATAATTGACAGCTTGACTGTTGTTGGTAGATTATAAAGGTTTGTGGATTTGTGTGCACATAATGGGATCCGTTTTGAAGGCAGTTTTCCTCACACTTTCTGTTCCATATCTTTATATTTTACCACAGTAGATGGCAAAGAATCTGCGAGTGGATGAGAAAGTACAAAGTACAGATATCCTGCTACAACAATAAGGAAATGTTTAAGGGGCAGTGTGTAGAATCCTGCCTCTAAGACAACTTGTCTCCTGGCGTTTCCTTACTAAGCAAGACCGGAATAGTATTAACTAGTCCAGGGTGGTTTAGGGTGGGAAGGATAGTACTGTGAGTGTCCAAAGCGAGTGTAAGGAGATAGACGGACTGGTTAGAAAGTATTAAATGGGCAATATCTCAGATACTTGGTCAGTTTTGTAGAAAAATACTATTTGAAACATTAACTTGAAACATTAACTTCAGATTTCTGTTGGTCATTTTTGCCTCCAGGTTGCTGGCCTTCTAGGTAGAATATCTCAGCCTCACCAAAAAAAAGAAACAATTACAATTGGCTAAAGAACAAAGACACTGGACCAAGGAAAAATTGTCCTTAGAAGGCCAGCATCCCGGAGTCACCTCTTCATTGTTGACGTTGAGATTAGTGTTTTGTGGGTACTATTTAATGAAGCTGCCAGTTGAGGACCTTTGAGCAGTGTCTGAAACTAACTTTTTGACTCACCCGCCAAGGGGACTGGTAAATGAAATATACACTAGCCAAACATATTTTGTACTGGACAAAATAATATACATTGTTTTTTTGTGGCATCTATACATTATTTCGGTACATTTCATCGAGATAATAAGGTATTATCAGGAATACAAACTTTTTATTTCCGTAGGCAAATTAGTTGTTTCTGCTTTTATCTGTAGCATACTGGCCACACACAGAACAACTCGTCACCACAGCCTCAGCGTCATACTGTAGCCAGCCTCTTGAAACCCTTTTATCTCCAAACCTCCAGCATTCTTTGTCTTTGTGTTGTTACCTACATGTGTTTTATGTACTGCAATAATGCCAACCCTTTACACTAGTATTTCTTCCTTGTCAACTTTCTTAACATAATTTGACAATACTTAACATCATTATCTAATAACCTAAGTACTCCCCCTAAATTAACCATTCTCTGATCTGTTGATGAATCGCCTCCCAGATTTGTAGCACAAACCCTTTCCAAAACGACATTAACTTAAGCGCCAACAATTTCTTAATGTACGCAACCTTATAGCTTATATAATGTATTAATTAAATAGTAATTTGTAAAAAAAATATTTTACCCGAGGTAGTTTTTCCTTTGACAATGTACACACTACACATTGCAGACTTACATTTTAAAGGCAAAATACAAATACTGCCGGTCTTTACGCTGCCGCCGAATCTCTGTTGTCTGAATGATGCTAATCCATTGTAGCTACCGACATGTGACAGTTACCTAGCTAGGTTCTTACTTTTGGTTCTCTCTCAAACGATGGCTATCTGCTTTATGTCAATGTGACAACCACTTACTGTCAGCACACATTAGCATGCATAGACACAGCAAGTGACTTTTCTTTGATGTCACTCACTAGCTTAATATTCTGAACATTGTGGCTCTTTGGTGATTGTGCGATTGGTAAACTGCACGATGGAAAATGTGCTATGCTTGGCAAAGAAAACATTGGGTGTGATAAAAATATTCTGTATTTCTATTGCAGCGCATTACAACTTAGCATCGCTGCTCTGGTTACAATAAGAGTGAAACATTGGGTGCAACCATTTATCTTGCTGAGAGTTGAGTTTTTAATAATTTTCTGGCAGTCTCTCTGGGCAAAAATAGAAGTGAACGGGACAACCGATGTAGTATTTGTAAATATATGATACATTCGGTTTTCTAAAATGGGTAGACCACGGTGAATCGATATAGGTCTTTGTATGTTCTCCTGACAATATTGTGCCAAAATCAGCATTGTATCAATAGTTATGTTCTATGTGAAACCAAGCTTTTCTTCGTAAAGAATGCAATACCTCAAAACATCTGAAACTGAAAGACTTGATCTAACAACGGTGCTGTTTCAAAACAGCTGGACTACGGTGCTGAACTCTTTGGCGTTTACTAGCTAGCAACAAGTACAAATGACAGACATTTATCAAACTGTTTTGAGAATGTGCCATCCCCTATTGTGTTAAAATGTAATCTAGCTAATTGTCTAAAAGACCAGCCATCATTCCAGAATGTTATCAGTCAGGGAAAGTAACTGACATGGCGGTTCCCAACAGTATCAAAGTTGTCCCAATGCGCCGTTGAAGTTATAATTTCCTTACCTCCCAATACTACTCCTGCAGAAGTCCTTACGTCAGAATGATCCATATAGCTATTACTTGCGTACTTACCGAATTGAGGGTTGTCTGTTTGGTCCCTCCAGCCTCTGCCTCTTCTAATTTACTTTGGGGATGTGGAAGTTTTCCAAAACAGCCTGGTTAATAAAGGCTTGCAAGTGAGTGCCTGTTGCACACGATGGAGCCAATTCCGCCTCATCCGCCGACACATCAAGTTTCTCGATGGCATTTGGTAACAATTAATCCCACTCCTAACATTTGTTACAGTTTGGCAAACTGAAAATTTGTCAAAGGTGGTTCACCAACCCCTGCTACCCCGTGTTCTACCGGATGCTCCTATGTGATATACATTACACCAGTCAGCCATAACATTATGGGCACCTGCCTAGAATTGTGTAGGTCCTCCTTTTGCTGCCAAAATAGCCCTGACCCGTCAAGGCATGGACTCTGCTAGACCTCTGAAGGTGTGCAGTGGTATCTCTAACCAAGAGGTTGGCAGCAGATCCTTCAAATCCTGTAAGTTGCAAGGTAAGGCCACAGTGGATTAGACCTTTTTGCCCAGCATGTCACACAGATGCTAGGTTAGATTAAGATCTGGGGAGTTTGGCGGCCAAGTCAATACACTGAACTCGTTGGGTTCCTCAAATCTTTCCTGAACAATTTCTGCTTTGTGGCAGGGTGCATCATCCTGCTGAAAGAAGCCAATGCCATCAACGAATACCTTTGACATGAAAGGGTGCTCATAGTCTGCAACAATGCTCAGGTGGGTGGTATGTGTCAAACTAACAACCACATGAATGGCAGGACCCAAGGTTTCCCTACAGGAAATTGCCCAAACCACTGCCTCTGCCAAGCTTGCCTTCTTTCCATAGTGCATCCTGATGCCGTGTGTTCTCCAGGTAAGGGACGCACATGCTCCCTGCAAATTTTTGTGGTGTGAAAAGTAATTTGATTCATCAGACAAGGCCCCCTTCTTCCATTGCTCAGTGGTCTAGTTCTGATGCTCACGTGCCCATTGTAGGTGCTTTCGGCAGTGGTACATGGGCACCTTGACTGGTCTGCAACTGCACAGCCCCATTCGCAGCAAACTGAGATGCACTGTGTGTTCTGACACCTTTCTATCAGTACAAGCATTAACTTTTTCAGTAATTTGAGCTCATCTGTTGGATCAGACCACACGGGCCAGCCTTCTCTCCCCTCATGCATCAATGAGCCTTGGCCGCTCATGACCCTGTTCACCACTTTTCTTTTCTTGGACAGCTTTGATTAGGTATTAACCACTGCAGACCAGGAACATCCCACAAGGGAGTTAAAAATGTGGCTCTTGTCAAAGTCTCTAAGCTCTTACGCTTGCCTGTTTTTCCTGCTTCTGACACATCAACTTTGAGGACAGAATGTTCACATGCTGCCTAATATATCCCAGCCGCTGACAGGTGCCATGATAACGAGATTGTCAGTGTTATTCACTTCTCCTGTCAGTGGTCAGAATGTTTTGGCTGATCGGTCTATACAGTTAGGGAGGAAAGTATTTGATTGCTGATTCACCACCACCTCATAGGAACAAAATAAACGCATTTTTTATTTATGCGTTAACATAACTGTTGTCATAGCACCACTAAAACCCACCTACTTGTGCACATGATGCTTTTTTCACTCAATCAGTGCATTCTTGTTCAGTGTTTGAAGCAAATGATGCATTCAATTAGATTATAAAAAAAAATTTTAAGTAGAGCATTAATATTCATTTCACAGTGGCACCACCAAATTGGTGAACTGCTTGTGTGTTTAGTTGTTTACATTGCAGCATGCTAACTAAGTTTTCCATACACTACTGATTTGATGGATCATGCCATGAGTGTCAGAAACTTCAATTTACCTTCTCTGTCTTAATGTATTTGCATTGTTTACAGCAGGTAGTTACTGAAACTTTTCACCTTCTGACATTACATAATGTATGCATGACAGTTGTTATTTTTGGTGGGGATTACTGTATAGTTCTTTTGTACCGAACAAGTAAATAAGCTGTAAGTTTTTGTTTTCTTAAACATTTCAAACATGTAAACGCAATTACCCCTACATGGAACCACAAGAAGCTATAATCTGTGTAGCTAATGCTATCATTGGTTAATACCATATTTTATTTTACCTTTGTTACTCAGTATTAGTTAAACAAATTGCCTACTTCCTTGGTAGTATAGGCTGTAGGGATGCCACAATACACAGTATGTCATCAAACCGTTGTGTAAGCCCCCTACGGTTCAATATGCATATGTGAATTGCAGGCTTGCGATATGCTGGTAATTTTCCTATAATTTTCAAAACGGGCGCATTGCGCTGCAGACTACATGCACGTTGCTAATTCAGATCCACAGTACCCAATGCATAGCTGGTGAGCAGGTAAGGCAGGCAACTCCTGTGGGCCTCAGGCCAGTAGGGGCCTCCTGTGTGCTGACAAACTCCTGAGAAATGTGTCAATCGCAGTGACTGCAAACCCCTACCCCTTAAACAACCAATGGATGATTTGCAATGACATCTCTGTAGGAAACCTACCTTAAGGCACCACATGTAGAGAGGGGAACTGAAAACAAATATTCTCTCATTTCCAACGTGACAATGGTGAGAGCTAGCGAGACAAGCAAATTTGAGATGCACTACCAAATCTGTTGTGTGAACATTTTTGATTCAGCACTGAATACAAGGGTAATTCACCGTAAATAAACTCCAGTCTGCAAGCATTTCTTTGCCACTGTCGGCACCAGTGGTGGAAACATTTCTGATTATGTCGTCATTCATATTGTAGCCGTACCGTTACCCTGTCCCACAGACCGTGATCGGTACCGAACTGTGGGCCGTTGCATCCCAAATCTTTTTTCCTTATTTATACTTTTTATTTTTATTACATCTTCCCTTGAGTAGCCTTAATATACAACCTAATAAATTGCCACTGCATACATTTACCAATTTAATGACATTGTGACAACAACAAAATACCCACCAAGGCACCTGACATTTATCTGAACGCATTTCCCATTCATCACCTCCCTAAGAAGTAAAATTAATGCTGTAGCCTACCATACTCTGTTAAGCTATTGAAGCAATTTTTTTGTAATTTAATCAGATTGCAATTTATTGTACTTCCCAATACAGTAGACTGTATCATTTCACAAGCAACAATTTAATCTTTGAGGGATTTTTCTGCTGTAGAAACCCTTGGGCAGTCCGTCTAAATGTTTTTTCGGCACACCCAAGAAGAAAATGCCAAAAAAATCATTGAAATCGACTCATTACTTCAGTATGCCTGAATTTAAGTAATACAGTACTCACCCCTCATGATATCGCTTGCCATTCCGCCATTGCTGTTTTGACCAATCAGATACTTTAAGCTGGGAGAAGTAATTGTTGCTTTCCAGGAAATAAAGGTGGACCCAACATATCGAGTAGTTATGTAATCTCATTTTATTAAAATGAAACTCACTAACAGGCAACGCAGAGCAGAGTGAATCTCTGCTATAGTCTACTGGGAGTTCAAGCGAACTGTGACTGCTGGTGTACAGTGTTATGGATATTGTGGCTATTTATTTTTTATTTGTTCACAAATGCTGACACAGATGCACCAAAATAATGGAAAAGTTGTGTAATGCTAAAAAACTCAACCTGGTATAATATTACACAACATATTCGGTCATTTTGCAACCAGTCAGTAATGTGATTGCTTATCAAAAGATTTTTCCAGAGAGGATGGGTCTGTCAGAAGTGAAGATGGGAGGGGGGGTGGGTAACCACTGAGAGACTGCAAACAAATTGTGCCACAATTGAAGAATGACTTATCACAACATGAAATTGTGAATAGTTTCGGGATGTCATCTACTGCTCACTATCATTAAATGATTCAGAGAATCTGGGGAAATGTCTGTAGCAATATTTGATTAATGTGATTTTTGTGCCCTCAGATGGCACTGCATTAAAAACAGACACGGTTCTGTGGTGGACGTCAATATATGGGCTCAGGAACACTTCGGCAAACCATTGTCTGTGAACACAGGAAGCAGCATCCACAAATGCATGTGAAAACTCTGCCATGCGTAGAGGAAACCATATATAACATCCAGAAACACTGGCACCTTCTCTGGGCCTAAGCTCATTTTAGATGGACTGAGATGAAGTGGGAAACTGTAATTTGGTCTGTCAATTAAAAAAGTAATTTTGGCAATCATGGATGCCATGTCCTCCCGGCTAAAGAGGAGAAGACCATTCCAGTTTATTTGCGGACCGTGTGGAAACCAGCATCCGTGATGGTATGGGGGGTGCATTAATGCACATGGCATGGATGACTT
>JACXGJ010000422.1:0-40000 GCA_016801105.1 Esox niger
CTCAAAATCTACTAAGGCATTCATGCAGAGGAACAAGTACAACGTTCTGGAATGGCCATCTCAGTCCCCAGACCTGAATATTATTGAAAATCTGTGGTGTGACTTAAAGAGAGCCGTCCATGCTTGGAAACCATCAAACCTGAATGAATTAGAGGTGTTTTGTAGAGAGGAATGGTCCAAAATACCTCCAACCAGAATCTAGATCCTCATAGGAAGCTATAGGAAGCGTTTAGAAGCTGTTATTTCTGCAAAAGGGGGATCTACAAAATATTGAGTTATTTTTTTGATTGTAGTGCCCAAATTTATGCACATGCCTAATTTTGTTCGAACAATCATTGTACACTTCCTGTAAATGGTATAAACTTCGTTTCACTTCTCAAATATCACTGTGTTTGTCTCCTATATGATATATTTAACTGATTTTTTTATCCTAAGAACCAACGATTTATGAAGGAAAATCATGGACATTAACAAGGTTGCCCAAACTTTTGCAGACCACTGTATATTGTTCAGCATTAATGGTGACTTTACAAATATACAAGTCACCCATGTCATGTGCACTAATGCACCCCCATACCATCACGGATGCTGGCTGTTGAATGCTGCGCTGATAACAAGCTGGATGGTCCCGCTCCCCTTTAGTAGCGTCCATGATTTCTAAAATCAATTAAAAATTTTGATTTGTCAGGGTCTGACAAATCCAAATGAGCATGGGCTCAGAGAAGGCGGCATTTCTGGATCTTGTTTGTGTGGTTTCTTATTTGCATTGTCCTGTTTTAACTTGCATTTGTGAATACAGCAACAAAGTGTTTATAGAAAACATTTTTCGGGAAATTTTGTCTATTTTTAATGCAATGCCGGCCCGACGATCGCGGCCCTCCAATATAATTTTTTGGAGATTACTCTGGATTCTCTGAATCTTTTAATGATATTATGTACCATTTATGATGAGATCACACTTGTATAATAAATCACAAATTCTATACATAAAACGTTTGTAAATTGCATTCGTAAATATACATTTCAGATAAATTAATGAGGCCCTAGATTTTTCTGCCTCAATTTACTCAAACATTTAGATTTACAGCCACTTTTTAATTTAACTACACTGAACGAAATATTAACACAACGCATGAAATAATTTAAAAGATTATGCAGAATTACAGTTTATATAAGGAAATGTACATTTTTAAGATAAATGTGAAATTCTTTTGATGAGAACTTCCTATGAGGTCACCCAAGACGTTGTGCCCAATACACATGAAATGCAATGCTATATGTTTAATTGGTGAATGTAACAGTACTGATCATTAGAACTGTTATTTTAAATAAACAAGAGAAACAAATATATTGTAGAGAATGTATGTTTGCTGGACACTGATTTAGAGTGACAACTTTCAAGGGGTCTTCAGTTAATTGGAGAAACAAACGCTTCAGACAGATGCCAAATGTGCCTCTAACTTGATTCACTTGGAAAAGTGCAACATAACTAAGTCAATGAATTAGGCCCAAATCTATCGATTTCACATCACTGGAAATATAGATGCTGACCTGTTGGTCACAGATACCTTGATGAAAGGCAGGGATGTGCATCGGGAAAAATGTCAGTAACCGGTGTAGCCACCATTTGCCTCATGCAGTGTAACACAACTCTGCATAGAGCTGATCAGTCTGTTGATTGTGACCTATGGAATATGTTCTCCCTTGTCTTCAACAGCAAGGCAAAGTTGTTGGATCTTGGTGAGAACTGGAAACCCTCTCGTACGTTGTTTTTGTATGTTAATGCGGAGCATCTCAATCATGCTAAATTGGTGACGTGTCTGGTGAGTATGCTGGCCATAAATGAATGGGACATTTTCAGATTTGTGGAGTTGTACAGATCCTGATAACATCATGCTAAAGTAGATACGGCGGCGGATGAATGGCATACTGGGACTCATCACATTGCTTCTGTGCATTATTTCTGTGCAATAAATGTATAAACCTTTGGGTTGATAAGCTGTCTGTCTGGCTGGTTTCAGACAATTCCACAAGTGAATAAGCAGCATGTGGAGGTCCTGGACTAATGTGTTCACACATGGTCTCTGAGGTTGGTTGGATTTACAGCAAAGTTCTCTGAAATTACACTGGAAGCAGATCATGGTAGAGAAATTCCTGTAATTGCTCTAGTAGATAATGCTGCAGTCAGAATGCTAATTGCATGGTCTCTCAGAACTAGAGACATCTGTGACATAATTTTTTGTGACAAAACCACACATTATACTGTACAAGTGGCCAAACTTAGGACCAACACTTTACACATTGTATCAAGATTTTGTCACTATTATCATCATAATGTCCACAGTGACCTGTTACACACAATACAACCTAAAAGAAAATGCAGATCAGACTTACTGTCATGTGAAGGTGAAAATATATAATTTATTTACCCAATACAAACATGTTTACATAAAAATTTTCACAATTTCATAATATTAAGAGGGACTGTTCAGTTTTTTACCATGTGGGCATTGTTTTTGGTGTGAAAGTTCATTTTAATTTTTATAACGAAAGAGGCCTTAAAAGGGAAGAAAAAGACAATGTTTCTCGTCAGGTCTAGATATAGATATTTATTGTTCATATGATCAAAGTAAATAAAGGTCTTTCCACAATAAGTACAATTTTTACTGTGCTTCCATCCATTTTACATTTTAATCGAGCAGACAATCTCTTCCAATTTACAGGGACAATTAGGCTTTTTTCTTTACTTTTACCCTTTTTACTGCCTGAGTCTGTGATATCCAATTTGCAATAAAGGTTCTTATCTGGCCTAATAAAAACTAAATTGCAACAAAAAAGAATTATTGAACATATGGAAATAATGACATTTCGACTGTAGGTGAACATACACCGATCAGCCATAACATTATGACCACCTGTCGAATATTGTGTAGGTCCCCCTTTTGCAGCCCTGACCCACTGCCAAAACTGCCCTGACCCACTGCCAAAAACAGCCCTGACCCGTTGAGGCATGGACTCCACTAGAACTTTGAAGGTGTGCTGTGGCATCTGACACCAGATGTTGGCAGCAAATCCTTTAAGTCCTGTAAATTGCAAGGTGGGGCCTCCATGGATCGGACCTGGTTTGTCCAGCACAACCCACTGATGCTTGATTGGATTGAGATCTGGGGAGTTTGGAGGCCAAGTCAACACATTGAACTTTTTGAGATCCTCAGACCATTTCTGAACAATTTTTGCTTGTCTCCATCCTATTGTGCATCCTGGTGCCATGTGTTCTCCAGGTAAGCGACTCACACACACCCGGCCATCCACATGATGTAAAGGCAAATGTGATTAATCAGACCAGGCCACCATATTCCATTGCTCCGTGGTCCAGTTGTAATGCTCACATGCCCGTTGTGGGTGCTTTCGGCAGTGGACAGGGGTCAACATGGGCACCCTGACTGGTCTGTGTCTACTCAGCCCCATAAGCAACACACTGCGATGCACTCTGTATTCGGACACCTTTTATCAGTAACTGCATTAACTTTTTCAGCAGTTTGAGATACAGTAGCTGGTCTGTTGGATCGGACCACATGGGACAGCCTTCGCTCACCATGTGCATCAATGAGCTTTAGCTTCCCATTGCCCTCTTGCCAGTTACCCACCTTTCCTTCCTGGGACCATTATTGATAGGTACTGACCACTTCACAAGGGCTGCAGTTTTGGAGATGCTCTGACCCAATCGTCTAGCATCACAATCTGGCCCTTGATTCTTACACTTGCAAATTTTTCCTGCTTCTAACACATCAATTTTGAGGACAGAATGTTCACTTTCTGCCTAATATATCTCACCCTCTGACAGGTGCCAGGATAACAAGATTATCAGTGTTATTCACTTCACCTGTCAGTGGTCATAATGTTATGGTTGATTGGTGTATATTCCAATTTGGTAAATTTTTCACTGAAAATATTAATAATTATTTATATATCAATGGTATTTGCTAATTTACAAAATGGTTTATCAGGGAATTAATATGGAGCTTGGTATTGGGGTAGTGTATGTAACTTCTTAAATAGTTTGAAACATAGTCTTAAGTTGATTATCAATGTATGAAAGCTTTACAAGCTATTCTCACAATCTGACATAAGTATTTCAAAGCACAGTTCCTATTCTCTTCTTTGGAAGGTAGGTTGACTGACTGAAATGTGTCGTATTTACTGTGCTCGTAGATATCGACTGTGCTGTGTATAATGGAATTATAAAATGACTTCCTAGAGGACATGATCCCCGCACCAATAACGAAGGGGTGGTAATTTCCACAATCTATTTTAAGTGTGGTTTTATATTACAAAATATAGAATAAACCAAAGAAGCACAGTGCCTAATTTTACACAAACCGGTACATGAAGTTTCAGTTTACATTGGCATGTACAGAAGCTATAGAGTGAGAAGATTGTGGGCTAAAACTGAGGGATATGTGTACACATCAACGTGACAAGCACCTTATTCGTTTTTAGCGTCAAGGCATTTTTACAAAGGCTGCATTAGGTTACAAATATTTGGCATTTTCTTCCTACACCTCAATCACCTTTAACTCTCATATAGTGATTGTTGTTTGCTAACAAACTACTCTTTTTGAATAGCTGTTTTTGGTGATTGTCAGGAACCATACAACGTAAGAGAGATATTAATTTAGAAAACTGATTTGCATACCTTTTCCCTAAAACAATGCCGTTACATGCAGATAAGCTAACAAATAATGAATTATACTGAAGATTGAATGTGGCTCCTCACTACAAAAACAATAAATCATGGTAGGGCATGTAATTCTGGAACACAAACCTTTTTCCAGTGAAGTTACATAAATGAAAAAACATGTATTTTTATAGCAGGTGATCTAGCAATTAGACCAACTTAATCCACCCATTTAAATGTTTATTTTGCAGTCTGACAATAATATTGTGGCTGGCTGTTTATTAAGTAATTTCAATAGAGAACCACAAATGATGTGTCTCTTAGCAGTACTGAGCCACCAGAACAAGCTCACCAAAAGATCTCAGAATGACCGTAATTATTCTAATGGACTCTAGCAGAAGCATGGAGTTGTTTTGCACAGAACTATAGAGGGTCATGGACCAAAATGACAAAAAGAGGCTTCATGGGTAAATGCAGACAGTGGAATGGACGTTGGGCACCATGCGCCAAGCTTCCGCGACAAACATTACACAGACAGCTAACGCAAGCCTGTCTGCTCGAGTAACGTGCGTCGCATAGACAGATCAATGCATCCATCCCTGTCTGAGTGGATGATCCAAGTCATTAAGATAGAACGCGGGCACTGATAATCGATGGGCAAAAAGGGTACTTGTTGAGTCTGAGGGGAAAAGGGCAAGGGCTCAAGCCCCCCCGGGACCTATCTGTGTACATTCCTGGATTTGTGTACAGCAAAACGAATCCAGTTCTCAGTAAAATTAAGTTTTTCAGTCCCTACCACTCAGTCCATTTTTGGCTTGCCGTTCTAACATAGGCTGATTCATTTAAAAATAAAATGTTTGACCAACCACAAGAATCATAAAAATAAGCCATGTTCTTTGTTTGAGTTGACCAGATGTGTTCCCAATTTTTGGCAACGGTCCATGGTTTGGGCAAGAGATCACTGACCCTAAAAGAAATAACTCTGAAATTAAACCACAGATGATAATATTTTAACCAGCAATCAGAGTGTATAAACATTGTACATGCCTTTGCCAAACTTTGCAAAATAAACTATATTTTAGTTTAATCCGTGATTTATTATAAGTAACTTCATGATCAACCACCCCCACTGACAGAATGCTTGCCTTGCATTATGTTGCCATAACTGCAACAAAACAACTTTTTAATTTTACACTTTCCCATAGTTTTATTTCAATATTTTTTACATAATTTTTTGCTCTCTGTAAGCAGACCTCACAATACCATTCTATTTATAGTGCACGACTCAGAGGAGGGGCTCCTTTGAGAAGGGTTAGGGCCGGAGAGTGACATTTGTCAAGTTTGTACTCCAAATGAATCTTATTATCCAAATTAATTTGCTTATTATTTATTTCAGGAAATACAATGAGCATAGAAAGTCACTGCCCCATGTCAAAATGTTTACCTTTTGTTCACTTACAGCCTGAAATAAAATATAAAATAAAATGTCTGCCTTTATTTACACACAGTGACCTTTCAATATCCAAGGGACAAATGTGTTTCTAAAAAAACACAGTAGTGAGTTAATACTTGGTGGAACCACTTTCGCTTGAATTACAGCCATGAATCCCTTTGAAGTCTCCACTAACTTTGCACACCTAGACTGTGCAATATTTGCCCATTGTTCCTTGCCGAATTGTTCCATATCATTCAAATTGCATGTTGACTACACACTTCAAGTCATTCGACAGATTCTTAATGGGATTTAGGTTGGGGCTCTGACTAGGCCAATCATGGACATTCACTGTCTTGTCCTTCAGACATTGTATGTTTGCGTGGCTGTGTGCATTGGGTAATAGGTCAAAATGTGAACCATCTTCCCCTTTTCAACTTCTTGGCAGAGGTCTGGAGGTTCTCCTCAAGAATCTGTTGGTGTTTTGCACTGCCCATTTTCCATTCTAGCCTGAAAAGTGCTCCAGTCCCTGCTGAAGAGAAACACCCCCACAACATGATGCTGCCATCATTGTGCTTTACTGTATGCGTGTTCTTTGTGTGGAAAAATATATTGGGCATTTGCCAAGCATATAGTTTTGTGTTGGAATGTATGATGAGCTCAAACAAGCCTTGATTGTGTATTCTTTGGGGTGTTTTTATCTTGCAACCCTTCTATACAAGAGATTTTGGAGTGCTTTTGATATTGTGGTCACATGCACACATTGTCCAGTTGTTGCCATAAAGACTTGGAAACCTCTCAGGTCTGTCTGCTCCCTGTCTGGTCATCCAGTTTGGATGCATAGCCTGATATATACATGGTCTGGGTTGTTGCATTTTTGCCTTCAATTCTTAATAATGGTCTAATCTGTACTAGGCAACAAAAGGAGAACATTTAGAAAGAATTTGGTGACTTTCTATACCTACTGCATATTATAAAGTAAAATAAATCTAAGTCAATTGGATGATGCAGGAAGACTGGAAAGACAAATCTTGATAGTAATGAATGTTAGTGGTACAATTTTAAATAGTTTGCTTTGTGTGTGTCCATGGGAGTCAGGGGTGTTAGAATGATTACTTGGCCAAAACCACTACTGAGGTCAACTACTGATCATTGCTAATATAGACTAGATTAATGAACAATTTTTTTTACCCTGATTTTACCATAGAAAGTAGCAAGGAAAATATTAGAATTTGCAGGAACAACCTGGGAAAAAATAGGTTACTGCCTTGCTCAGGAACTGAACTATAGAATTTTCACCCGTTAGGTTTCTGGTCAGATACTGTATCAACATGACATATATGCCTATTTAGCAGAGCTATGGTGTAATTTTTTAAATTTTTTAATACAGTTTTAACTTGATTTGAATTTGCAGATGAGAAGTGTAAACCTGTTACACTGTCAGAAGAGCTGCAAGAAAATATTCAGCTGCAAGAAAGTATTCATAGGCATATATACGTCTCTAAAGATAACAAACAAAGCCAGATAACATGGACAAATGGACCGGTGCTTCAGAGCCCATGCGCTCTGGCAGTGCATATGCCAGCTTTTGGGCAGTTCCCTTCACCTTATGAATGGGCCGGTGTTATGAAATGCCAGTGCAGATTATTGGGCCCTGTCTGCCCCTGTGGCCTTAATAGCTGTGCATTTTTCTGGATGTTTCGCATGGGAAATGCAGCGGTTGTATAGGAGACAAGGCCTAAAGGAGGGAAATAAATAAGTGAGGATTAAAAATCCTAGATTGTACTAAGCGCCATGAAATAGACCTTCGTTGTTGCAGGGTTCAACATATATTTCATTTGATTTCCTATGTTAGCTATAATATGCCCCCATGCCTTCACTTGACATTCTGATATAAAGAGATATATTTGGTATTGCAACACTGTAGCCTATTATAGTACATCATTTTCGTCTATTGATCTTTTCCAGACCCTGGATATAACAGGTTATTCTGTTCCCAATAAATTGCATCGGCACTGGAATATTTTGTCGGCTGTGTATTTTCTCGCATCACCTCTTCGCTCCCGACCACATCACAGCCAACAAGCGTTTGCTGGCGGACATTTACGTTCACCTTATACTAAGGACTAACGGGTGGAATCATAGAAGATATATCTTCGAAAATTCTTCTCGCATCAAATGAGCCTATATGAGTTTAGAGGAGAGCCGCTACGTGTGTCTCCCTCTCTCACACCGACCCCCTCCTCCTCCGCTGGCAATTTATAAAGAACAAAAAATCCGACTAGGGAGGGGGTTGATACGCCGAAGCTGAAATCGAGAGGCGAACCCAGGAAAGGAGTATTTTGTACACGGGACTTTCCCCCCCTTCGTCCCCCAAAAGGAGGGGGAAAAGTCACAATTGTGGAATCGAAAAGGAAAATAAGGTTAAAAAGACGTGAAAACGTCTTTCGTTGTGGATACCGTATATATTTTTAATTCGAAAAAATATGGCCGAGAACGTTCTGGACTCTGGCCCGCCTTCAGCCAAGAGGCCTAAACTATCCTCTCCGGCACTTTCTGTCTCCGCCAGCGATGGAAACGGTAAATATTATTTTGATGTAGTATGTTAGGGTATAATTTGTATTATTATTTCGAATTGCTGTCAATTACTGTGGTTTTAATCGAAAGAGGAACGGGCCGTGTGATTGACTCTGTTTTTGTCGTTCTAGCGCTAGCTAACGAATGTGTGTCGGACTTGCGTAGCACAGCAGGCTGTAGTAATTTCAGGACCAGTTAGCTAGCTACAAATGCGGGGCTATGTAACTTTGCTCACTGAATGGACAGTACGTTACACAATTAGACTATTTATCGTTAGCATTTACGTAATACATACTTGCAAAAGAGATCGCATGTCAACATCGCAGAAAACACTCTAAATGATGATCGCTGAAATTGACATGAACGCTTTTCTTCAGGCGATACGCCTAACTAGCTTTCTCGCTAACTATAGTTGTTATTTGGCTAGCTAGCTATTCATTTTGAGTAGGTAACCAGTTACCTAGTAGCGTAGAGCAGCAGATTGTGAAGCTTACCGCTTGTTTGATCTTGTTAACACATTGTGGTTGAAAACTTGTTTATTGGTTATTTCATTTAACTATCTAGGTGGTTATCCATAAAACACCAGCTAACGGTGATTCATAAACGACAGTGTAACTATTTGCTAACATGGGCAGCTAACGTTATTTAGTCAGGTACTCTTGCTAGCTAGCTAACTTTCAAAACGAGTTGTGACAAAGCTCTCATCGCCATTCAATGCTAACTAGCTAACGTTAGCACTTATGCACACTAACGAACTGTTCCCATGAAAACTTTTTGATGTTTTGACATTTTCCAGGAGTTGCCTTACATTTCAAAAAAATTGCCCCATTAACTATGTATTAGAAAAAGCATACCTAGTCCGTAAACTATTGGTGAAGTTTCGTTCCCCTGGTTAGTTCGTAGCTAGCGATATAGTCGATGTTTGCAACTTGGCTAGTTAGCTAACGTAAATTGTGTAGCTACTGGCTGCAACGGGCCCGTGTTGCTAGCTAGCTGAGTGATTGTTATGCTCAAATAGCCATTGTTAGTTTTTCTGAAGATGTCGTGTGCCAGAGATTGGAGCACCCAGGCTACCCACCAAAACACGCTGAAAAACTAAAAACAATCAAATGCGCAGGGGTTAAAAGAGAAAGCTATAAAACAGTTTTTCATCGATTTAAATGGCCGTCTGCAGATGGTAGTAGTTGTGATACGGCATGTTTAAAATTGGACTTGAAATGTGTTCTTTCATTTTGTCATTGCATAGCTGTTGCCTCCTATTGTCCGTCCATAACATACTGAAGTCACCACCTTCACACCAAATACTTTGAGGATCCTAGGTACCAAACGTTCTACAACAGGGTGGGAAAAAATCATGTGCTTTTATGGCACTTTTTGAATGTTGTCCACTTCAAATAGTATTTTCCCATACTGCTCAGAAAATGGAGTCACACTCCCAACAAAATCTCTGGAACAAAATCCGAAGGCCTGTATGTTTTTGAACTGCATCTAGCTACTCTTTGCGAATACATTTAGGAAACATACTCGAATATTCAGTAAGCGCACTTGTAAATATAGGCCCAGTTTTTACGTTAAATGTCAGTTGAACTAGTTCATGTACTGGAATTGATCATGCCACTTGGCTTGATTGGCAATATGTATACACGCACTAAAGCAAATTCACTCTGGATATAATGCATATGCATAATGACTGAAATATAAATGTTGGAACCTGACAACATAAGATTTATTGCTGTGTATTTATATAAGGTATTTTCATTTTGTTGGTCTTTCATGGATTTAGCTGTAAACAGTATGTTGCTGTGTTGAAAGGTACCGTATTTTGATTTAAATATAACTTGAGTATTTCTTGTAATTTCTGGGATGTCCAGAGGTGTTTTCCTTATGAACGATGAAATGAAAATCCTGATTGAACAGTTGGAATGCGATCTCTGCAGTACCTCATGCTTTTTATTGCACCTGAGCTCTCAGTTGAGGTGTAATTTATTTCAGATGTGCAATGATGCTGGTTAGATCTTGAAATTGCCAATTTTACCCCAACTATCTTATAAATGTGTTGATTTATTTGCGTGTGGATGTATTTAAATATCTATATGTATGTTTGCCAATTTATTTGGTTTACCTCAGCTTCATCCCTGGACTGTTCAATACTCTAGCACTGCCCTGCAAAATGTTTTTAAATGGACATGTTCTTGTTGCCCCATTTCTGTTTCAAGATGTCTCTGCTGTTGGCTTTTTACTATGCATGGCACAGGATCTGTTTATATAGGGTCTTTATAAACCGTGTGTGTGTGTTCTGTCGCAAAGTCACCGTTTTGGTGTGGCTGACTGACTTGAGTGTATATTTGGGCACACACCTTCATTTTTAAGTGTCTTTTTTTCTCAGAAATGTATTTGGCTGTGCCGGTGATGCTACTGTGCCAGATTATTTCATGCACTGGGTGTCATTTCCTAGTACCCCTCAGTGTACCCCTACTCACCCAGCTCTTTCTGACCCTTACTTTTTTATTTGCACATTCCCTTTTCTCCTGCACTTAATCCCAGATGATCTCTCTTATCCTCCCTGTACAGATTTTGGCTCGTTATTTGACCTGGAGCACGACCTCCCCGATGAGCTCATCAACTCTTCGGAGTTGGGCCTGGTCAATGGAGGGGATCTCAGCCAGCTGCACACCAGTCTGGGAGGAGGAGGAGGAGGAGGAGGAGGTGGGATGGTGATGGGTCCCGGAGGTGGTGGTGGCCAGGATGCAGTGGCCAAACACAAGCAGCTCTCTGAACTCCTTCGGTCGGGTGCTCCACCTGCCTCCAGCCAGCAGGGCCAGGGGACTGTGGGAAGTCCAGGCGGGGCCAGCATGGGCCACCTGGGGAACATGAAGGTGTCCCCTGGGCCCCAGAGCATGGGCCAGCAGCAGCACCTCTCACCCCAGCAGCAGGCTAGCATGATGCAGCAGCAGCAGGCAGGGATGGTGGGTGCCATGAACAGAGGCATGATGGGAGCCCAGAAGGGCAACGGACAGCAGCAAGCCATGATGGGGGGACAGGTGATGAACGGCTCACCCAGGATGGGCTTCTCAAACCAGGGAATGGGGGGGAACAGCAACCTGCTGGCTGAGACACTGCAGCAGCAAGGGCCCGGGGGACAGACGGGACTCAGAGTACAGCAACCTGGAGCACTGAACAAGGTATGCATGGATTTCTGGAAGGCACCTGTCACTAATTGGTGATAGTGTAAAAATATTTTGGGTGGACTGACCAATTCACATTTCATAGAGCCTCTAATTTCTGGTTTACATTATTACCATCAAAAAGCAACTTTAAAAACAAAAGTAAATGCCAAAATTATTACTTAAAGATGTATCTATCTTTGGCAATGGATAAGAACTAATCAAAAGTGTTTCTGCTAAAGCACACTCTTCTTGTGAGTGTTGAATTAATAAAGCTGTCTCGGAGTAAATCTAAATCTGCCGTGTCCACAAATTCCCAACCTAAGCATTGATGCAATAACATGCTGTTCATAATGTCACCATTTGAATTAACTAATGCTTTTAATTCCTGACAATTCAAAGGTGGGATCTTAGGGTAATCTAGTGGCATGTTATGATGCTCATTATAACCCTGTTTTTATAATCACATCCTGTATGCAATATCTTATTTTGTACATAATATATATGATACAATAGGTATTTTTCAATAGAAAATGGTTTGGGCTGGGATTAATGCTGTGTATGAAGGAAAATGCTCACATGATAAATGTCTTATTACTTGGGTCTAGCTTTTCCCACATTGCATATTTTGAAAATGATCTAAGTAAGCCTACAAACATAACTGGAATAGACTAATTTATATTTGTTTCAGGGATGTGTGTTCACTTTGGTGCCTGTCCACGCTGGCCAGGTGAATAACACACCAGTAGCCCACTAGCTAAGCTTACTAGTGCTTGCCGGATGGTTAGGTTTGCGGTCACTGCTTTTGGATAGCTAGCTGGGTAATGTTTGATGTGACCAGGATGAAGTGGGAGCAACCACAGTGGTTGTTGTCAACGTTAAGTGGAATAGCAGCGACGTGTAGGAGTGGTAGTTGGCTTGTTCAGAATTTTAGCTGAAATAAATGTTTTTGTAATAAATCCACCATGTACACCTTACATAGTGAACACCATGACTGGGGGTCGCAGTGCTTGAAGTTACTGCCTTTCAGTGTCGCTAGTTGCAGCATATTAAAGTGACTAGGGGTCCCTGCAGTGGGCGGTACCAATTTGCTGATTGCTGTCTGGTGTGGATGGATAGCAATTCCTTGTGGTAGTTTGAGCGTCTGCAATTTCTGTTGTGGTTGTTGGCTGGAGAATGCACTATTTTCCATGGCATTATGTACCAGCAAATTCTTGCTGGTTCAGTGGTCAGTGTCAAAATAAAAAGTGACGGATTGTACAAGATCTGTATATATATATTTTTTTATTCTCAAATCTTTTGAGGAGTTGGTGAGATGCAGGAATACCAATTGGACAGCACTACATCGGGTAGGAAAATGGGTAAAAAAAATACCTTTTCTAGGAAAAAATGTGCTGTTGAAATCACCACACAAGGCATTAGACATGATTCAGTTGCCTTGATTGAGGATTGTCCTGTTGGTCATTTACAACGGCCTTGTGTATCCCGGAGTCGGTGAATTTAGCTACTATAACGTCAGTATAATGCTGGACCACATGACCATGAAATTATGTCCAAATATGGTGAAATTGTATTGAAACAATGTATTTAAACAAGATTGATTTCCAGAGAATTTACATTCTTAAACCCCCAAAAATCATTTTGGTGTATGGTGAGACTTGATTACATAGCAAAGTACTCTGCAGTAGAAATAAACATAAGGAATCCAATCAGTAAAAATTGTCAGGGAAACTGGATACAAGTCAAGTAATTTATGAAATGACAAAAATCTAAACAAATGTGCATTCAATATTTTTATCACTGACCTAAGTAAAATAGATTAGAGCAAAATAAATAATTATGAAAACCAAAACGTTGAGTCGTGATTTTCTCTCAATAAAACAATAGTGCGTAAAGTCCCCATGATGCTTTGCAATCGTCTTGTAAGGAAAAGCACCGGAAGATGGAATCAGGGATCTTTTGCGAGACACAGCCGCATAAGGCATTTGATCTGGAGGGTTTAAGGCGGCATATTTGAAAGGGGTACCTTTTTCTTTGAAAGTGCTTGAGAGATTCCCCATTGAACCTTTTTTAACATGTAGTCTCATACTTGTTTTAGTCACTGTCAGTTCTGTCCTTCCCACCCTGGACTTGATTATACTTCCGGTGTCGTTCGGCAAGGGAGAAGGAGGAGGTGGCAAGTTGTGTTATTGTTTTAATTCAGTCATGTAGCCTCAAGGAATTGTTTGGTTTGTCTTTGTGTGTAAAAATGTACATGTTTAACAAAAATCCACTGAAGAACCAGGTTGAATTAATGATAAATTGCCGTCAGTTTGGATTTTCTTAGTAGGGGTTTAGTATAATAGGTGACTGAAGTTTTTTGTGTTTTTCTTCAGTGGATGAAAATAACTAGATAGATGAACTAAATCAACTCACTAGCACCATTTGCCCAAGCTGAAGGTAATAAACTTATTGCAGATCTACTTGTGCATTGCTTGAGCAGATGGGTTTCGAACACAATTGTCAGAAAATTGTCTTATAAATTAGGGGTTTGAGAGATGTTTTTTTCTTGCACAAGCAGTCCCATACAGCAAGGAATGATGGATCTGCCACAGTGGCAGGTGTGCAGGACAGAACTTCTCCCGTGTCATAGCGTATGTATCAGTGAATCACTGACATTAATTACATGTGATAGTGGTTATACTGCTATGGAACACTACACTATGCTGACAAGTATGTACCAGTGAAATTGTTGAGTAACATGCAATCATTCTAGTACTGACCTAAACTCTGTTCTGTATTTGTTAAATGTTGCCTTACAGTTTTTGTCTTTCCAAAAGCTCCAAATGAACTCTTGTTGTGATTAAATTATAATCAGCTTTTCAACAAAAACTATTTTTATCACCCAGCTCCATGTCAGCTATTACATTAATCAGTATAACATCCATAATGATTCAATATTTCAGGCTATTCCCTGAACCATCAATGTAAATGTTGTTGTTGCTAGCAAACTAGCTGTAGTGACGATCATCATAGGCAGCATCCTTCCCACTTTATCCAGTTAGAGAGAATGGAATCTTGGGAGTTTTCTAAACAGGCTACTGGGAACAAAAAGACTGATCAGAACAATTTAAGTTTCTATACATTGTTTGGAAACATTTCTGGTTGTGTGACATGTTATCTTCTGCTATTTGATAAGAATTTGTTGACATCTTTCTGTAAAAGTGGTTGATTTGAATAGGTGTGTAAGGGGCAGCAAAGGGATTTTGATTTATGCTGTCCTGAAAGACAAACGGGTGGTTCTTTTCACATTGATACTTCACTGTTTGAAACAACCTTACTGAGGTGATGGTAGATGCCTGAAACGTATCAGACAAACAGCCAACTCAATGCCTTAACCCGCCTTCCTCTGTGCCTCCTCTTGTCTTTTCATAGATGGGAATGATGGGTAACCCGGGCCCCTATGGAGGCCCCTACAGTGGGCAGCAGGCAGGTCAGGGCCTGGGGGGAGCAGGGCTGGGCCCTCAGCTCCAGAACAAAGGCTCCATGCCCAACAACCTGGCCCAGTTCAGCATGGATAAGAAGAGTCAGCCCATGCAGGGCATGGCTGCAATGGTAAGGAAACTGGCTAGGGTGTCACCTACCGATCATCGCTAATGATGGATTCAGTGTTTTAGTATGCAGGTGGTGCCAGCTTTTGGGTATCGGTCCTCTACACGTACCAACCTTGACCACCCCCCTCCCCTCTCTGTCCCCAGGCTTCCCAGCAGTCTGCTGCTGGTGTGGGAGCTGGTGCCGGACCTGGGGGCACTCCAGGGATGGTCCCCAATGCCCAGGGAGGCCTCGGGTCTGCAGTATCTGCTGCTGCTGCGGCCGCCGCAGTCGGAGCGCCCCCGACGGCCGACCCGGAGAAACGCAAACTGATCCAGCAGCAGCTGGTGCTTCTACTCCACGCCCACAAGTGCCAGCGGCGGGAGCAGGCCAACGGCGAGGTGCGCCAGTGCAACCTGCCCCACTGCCGCACCATGAAGAACGTCCTCAACCACATGACCCACTGCCAGGCCGGCAAGTCCTGCCAGGGTGAGCTGAGAAATGATGCCCTGTCACATCTGTCCACTGGGATGTGTGGTCGTCAAGAGGTTGCATGCTAAGCTGTTGCCCCCTTTCCCTCCCCTATCCTGTCTCCTCAGTGGCTCACTGTGCGTCGTCCAGACAGATCATCTCTCACTGGAAGAACTGTACGCGGCACGACTGTCCCGTCTGCCTGCCGCTCAAGAATGCTGGGGACAAGAGGAATCAGCAGTGTGAGTGCCTCTGCTGCCCATTAGACCGCTCTTATGGGCATTCGTTTCATGTACTGTAAAAGTCCTATAAGACATCAAGGAAGCCATATCCGGCCCGTGCGTTCTGAGAGATCTAGCGGGGCGTAAAGGCTGTGACCACCAAAAAACTGTCTGAAGAGAAAAGTAGCACGTCGACTTGTATACCTTCCTATTGCGCTCTAGCCTTTGTTTTTAGCTAGCTAACTAAATGGCTGTCTGGCTCATGAAATGGATCAGCTAGTCGTGTTATTACTAACTAGGGCTATAATCATAGCCTTGGTAGTTTGTGTTGACATTCTAAGCTTTTTTTGGTTAGTTCTTGTAAAAATTGAATAACGGCGAATATCAAAATGATATTTAACTCATACCAATTTAGTCAAATCTTGAACATTTGAATTTATTACTCTAAGTACTTCTTTTGGTGTATTTGGTGTTCGTAGTGTGCCTCCCTATTAACACCCAGGTCTCCCTCCTATCGCTAAAGCTCTTCTAGGAGGGTCTGGTGTAGGTCTTGGTAGTTCATTGGGCTCAGTACCTGGAGGCCAACCTAGCGCCCCCAGCCTCAATCCCCCCAGCCAGATGGACCCCAGCTCTATTGAGAGGGCCTACGCCGCCCTGGGCCTCACTTACCAGGGCACCCAGATCCAGAGCCAGCCTAATCAGGCTGCCCTGCCCTCACAGGGCCTGCAGGGTCAGCCAGGCATGAGACCACTCAACCCCATGGGTAAGTTACTGGTCTTTGAATAATCTGTACTAATGCAGCCGTGTGAATGTCCCTAACCATTTTATTTCATGTTGTCAGGTGGGAACCCGATGGGAGTGAATGGAGGTGTTGGTGTTCCACCACAAAACCAGCAGGCTAGCCTACTGCAGGACACCATGCTTCACCTCAACATGACCTCTCAGAGGTGAGTAGCAGGCCTCCTTTGAAATAGTTATTTGCTTGCCTTTTAATTACTTGGTGCTCTGCTTTATTTAGCATGTATGGACAAATGGACTTGTCCCAGAGGTGCAAACCTTGTTCACCTGCTGTAACAGTCAAGTTTGGACACTTAGACATTTGGACACATTAACCCATTCAAGTGAATGGGTGTGTCCAAACTTTAGACCGGTACTGTAGAGCATGCTTCAGACCGATACAATGAATTGGTGGGCTTGTGATGTTTGTTGATAATACAGGTATTTCTTGGGATAAATTTGGCTTGTCTTTTTTAGTCTGATGAATGATGCAGGCGGGGCTGGTAACATGGGCTCCATGCCTACTGCAACGCCCCCCTCGGCGCCGGGCATGAGGAAGAGTTGGCACGAAGATATCACCCAGGACCTGAGGAACCACCTGGTTCACAAACTGTGAGTGACACTTAGGCTGGATGGACAGGAAATGAAAGCCTTGTTGTGGCTTTACTCAGCCAAATGTTTCAGAATATAAGACTATTTACTTATTATTTTGGGTGGGGTTGAGAAGGGTTTTATCCGGTGGGTGTGGTCAGCCTATTAGTGCAGGAGGAGTTCAGAGACTGTCAACTGAGCATTCTTCAGTATATTTGCTGCAATTGGACACATTTCAGTTTTCTGCAATCTGGGCCCCGTCCCCATTGTTTTGGGTGCACTTTCCAGAATAATTTGTATGCAGAGGGGCTGAAGCTCAGTTTTGGTGACCTTTTTTCAATAAATTTTTTTAAAAATAAATCTCTGCTGCATACAATTCAACTTGGCTCACACTATCTACCTGGTCCTGTGTCCCCCTCCTCACAGAAATGACTTCATGTCTCCATTTTCCTCCCAACATTTGCTTATTAGCTTTGGTCCTTCTCAACTAAAATGTCTGTCATTTGCATTTTCATTCGCAAATATTTAAAAAGAAATTGAAACATGATGGCCTTGTAGCAAGTTGCCCTGCTCAGTGTCTTACATTAACTTTTTTGCTCACCTGCCAAGGGGGCTGGTAGATAGTCACACAGAACAACTTCTCATCACAGCCTCGGCATCATACTGTAGCCTGCCTCTTAACTCCTTTATCTCCAAACCTACATTTCTCACAAAACAATATGTTATGTGATTTGGCCCTTCCCAATCTTAATAGTATTTTTTATTTTTTTTAAGTGTGATTTTTAAAGCTAATTTCCTGAAATAAATTTATTTTTACATGAAGTTGAGAACAACGGCCCTGAAAACATTGTATTCACATTGAGCCTTTTAGATTTTTTTTTTGTTCTTTTGGAAAGTTTAGGCCGCCTATCTGAGCATTTCGGTGGCAAAATAGTCTGTGCTATAACAGCATAGACGTAGTACAACAAGTAAAAAAAGATTCAGTCAGTGACTGCTGTTTAAGCACCTCCCCCTGTAACCCAGCTAAGCCACTGCTAACTAGCTGGGATTTTGTCTGTTTACATATTTCAACGTTGCAACCAGGTATGCTGTCAAGAAAAAACAGGTCTCAAGATAGCAAATGATCATTTTGACCCCAACATTAATTGTAATAAATGGTTTAGATGCAATTGGAATTTTTTGGCGGGGTTTTGTTCATGAAGGCCCTGGTTCAATAGAATGTTATCATTAGGTATTTCAAAACCCATTATCTGTTCCATGTCCTTTTAACATAAGTTAGTTTCAACATGTTGTCACCAGTTGTCCATTTAAAAAAAACGTATGTCTCTTGTACTTTGTGTAGGGTTCAAGCCATTTTCCCAACTCCGGACCCAGCTGCTCTGAAGGACAGGCGGATGGAGAACCTGGTGGCGTATGCTAGGAAGGTGGAGGGGGACATGTATGAGTCTGCCAACAGCAGGGTAAGCTGCTACACTGAAAGAGTCACTGAGTTCTTGTTAATGGGTTTTGTAAGTTTAGAAATTCTGGCCCACTGCTAATGCCTGTCTCTGAGACTGCTGGACTAATAGGGCAGTCTGACTTGTTGCCTGATCATAATTGCATAGATTCAGTGTGCAAGGATCACAGAATAAATGGTTGTACTAACAAGGTGGGCTGTCTTAGTACCTATTACAAATTCTATAGACTAGGGTTTAGGTTGGGGGTCACCCATGCACATATACAGCTGCAGCATGAGTTCAACTCCAGCCCTACTGCTATTTCTAAGAATTCATAAATACATCATCAATCCATGACCTTGATCCCTCTTTTAGCGCTTATAGAACACTTTCTTCAGTACAACCTGCTGATTCCATTGGAAGGCTAGGTTAGTCATTTTGGAAAATGCCTGTTCAAAAACGGGTATATATTGTGATATTCTATCTTCAAATGTTGCGGTGTCTTGACTTAAGTATAATAAACAATCATACCTTGTGGGCCAGTTTCACAGACCGATTAAGCCTAGACCAGGATACAATCAAATCTGGGCCTTTTTTGGCCAAGTACTAGGCTTAATCTGTTTGTGTGAAACCCGTCCTATATCAGTAAGAAAGATGGCAATCTTAAAACTGTGTTGACAGTCTCTCTGTTTTATAGCGCTGGCTTAATGCAGCTGCCAATTTATTTAACCTCTGTTCACATACTATGGAAATTATATGAAGACACTAATACTAGAAGGCTAAACTCTCCCAATAAAAGAACTGAGAGATGAGTAGAGTTTTTTGCTTCTTTGTCATCTCTGCTCATTCACTGATCGCCTCCGTTAGTGTTGCATGTGTTTAAACTGCCTAAAGCAGTCGCTAGCACGCAACGACTAGGACATTCAGTCTGTCTGTGGCTCCACGCTCCCTCGTCAGGTAGTGACACATTCAAGCCGCCAGTCTGAAATGATCATGTAATCTTCAAAGAATTGTATGTATTTTCATATTAATTACTGCAATGCAAATCCATTTGAATGATCCAATTTTGGTAATTGCTGTAGAAGCGAAAAGTCACCCGGTCAATGCAGTGTCACTATGTCTGTTTTTAGTGTTTTTCTGTTCCTCTGTAATAACAACACAATTACCCCTCTTTGTCTCCCCATCCTGTCTTTCCCTTCTACTCTCAGGCGGAGTACTACCACCTGTTGGCTGAGAAGATCTATAAGATTCAGAAGGAATTGGAGGAGAAGAGGCGGACGCGGCTCCAGAAGCAGGGTATGTTGATGCCCTCTCAGCCTGGCGCTGGCATGTCCCTATCAGGCTTTGGGTCTCTGGGCATGGGTCTGGGCCAGCTTCAGCCACAACCAGCCACAGGATTGCCACCCAGTGAGTGGACAGGGCGTGTATGTGATCTCACAGATGTATAGAAAACACTATGTGCGTTCTGCATTTAGGTGTTTAGAACTGCATTTTTCACACAAACACTGTAGTGCAATAGCGCCAAGACGTCCTCCCTCTCTCTCCCCCTTGCCTTCTCAACTCTTCCTCATCTTATCAACTCTTCTCTCCACCCCTACAGATGGTCCACTCCCAGACCCCTCGCGGCCCCTTGGACCTAACCAGATGGTTAATAGGATGCAGAACCCTGCAGGTCAGTCAGTGAGGACTGGAGAGTGGTTGTCAAACGGATACCATAGTTCTTCTTTATTTATTATTATTATAATTTTTGCTTGAGGTCATGTTGACTATACTTCTGCAGCATTATACAGAACAGCAGCCTCAAGTCATCCTGATTAGTACTTATGCAGTTCTTTCAGATGCCCAGAACCCATATTCATTGCTGGATTATAAGTGTTCTCTGCATGCTATGATCCTCTTGCTTCTGCTTTCTTTAGTTATGAACCAGTTCAACCAAATGGGAATGCAGTCTATGGGCCAGAGGTCAACCCCTCCTCTCCCCCTCACACCTGTCAACCAGGTTAGTGCTCTCCTTCAGTCTTTAAACAAAGTTAATGAGCATGTACAATTGAAAAACAAGCATTATACAAATGTTTCTGGGTTCAGTAAAATTAGGTCTACTGATTCCCCTAATCAAAGGGCTTGATGATTAGTTGACCAGTTATGAGATGTGCAAGCTCTGGAATAGATTTTTTTAAATAGCTGTGGTTACCAAAGAGAAGTTGATTCAAGTGGAACTGAATTCTCATGGCTGTAATATAAAACCTCTAAAATGTAACCAAAGTGTTAAAAAAAGTGCTCCATTGTGCTTCGTGTAGATGGGAATGGGGAACCCTAGGATGTGCCAGCCCAATGTGGGCCAGAACCAGTACCTGCCCCAAGGGCAGTTCCCAGGTTCCGGTCCAGGACCCGGTCTTGGCACGGTGCACGCTGGCATGGCAGAGCCTGGTATGAACCAGCAAAACAACCAGGGAGGCATGGGACAGGTGAGAGTTGTGCCAAAGCGGAGGTGTATGGTCTGTCTCAACCGTATTTAGATGTAAAACAAAAAGTAGGGTTCAATACCAACCTTTTTCCACTGGTGGCACTAGTGCTCCAAACCTTTTCAGTTAGACTGCTATGGAATTAGACATCTACCCAAAGGTTAAGCGTACGTATTGTTGGGATCATAAATCCCAATACGTAAATTGGTATAATGGCAAAACATTCATACGTAAAACATGCAACTTAAGCATGACATTAGGTCTGTGTACATGCAATCGCCCTTTTATGACTTTTGACGTTAAATTCTTACTTTCCATCGCTTTATTTAGATCGTTTTTCTACGTACAGACTTTTTCAGTATTCTGACATTTGCCAATATATGACCCGAAGGTAGCTCTTTGACGTTTTGAAGCTATCAACAATAAGTTGGAATGCAAGCCCTGTGCTCCACCATAGTGTTGACATTCCTGATTTCATGTAACTGGATTTTAAGGCTACATAACGACATTACACCAGTAGACTATAATGAGTTTAGGTATTAAGTAGAGGTCAACCAATATGTTTTTGATTATTAGTGATCAAGGAAACCAGACTGATATTTGGGGCCGGTATATATTTCCAGAAAAAAGTAATAGGAAACAGATCAGTTGAAACATTATATTTTGAGAATAAAGTTTAAATTATAGGCAACAGATTTTCCTCCAAACGGCGGTGAAATCTTTAAAGTTGGCAAAGTTTATGTTGCTTTTGCTTAACCTAGGTACCATCATGTAAAGAAATTAACAAAAACAAATACGCGGGAGTATTCTGTTGCATATTAATTATTACCTTACTAAAAATTTTAGCCAACTGGTTGCATTTTCACTGATGTTAAACACAAGTAGCCCTGCATAATTAAACTCAAACGTTTGCGTTGGCTGTCTTTTGCTGCAACTAAGAGCATTAGGTAGGGAAATCGGATGTGGTTGATTTATCATGTTTGTCTTGTTAACGGTGTGCTGGAAAAATCGCATTTCAAAGTCTGTATTTCTGCTAGTAGGCTATGCCAAAACATTTAGTTAAGGCATTTTCAGTGGAATAATGTTAGTCTACGAACATTTTAACTGGGTATTGTCGTCATAGAACCATCTCATAATGAGGGTAGTGTTCGTTGCAACTTCAGTTTAGATGAGTTTGATGTTTTTAGCAAGGTCAGCAATTCTTAACTCTCGTCTCCGCCTTGCATCTCTACGTTTTTCTTTTCCACTTCTCTCTCACAAATATGACATTAGTGTTGATTAACTATTTACTTGTGATGTATAGTCAATCTGAATATTCTGCGGGTGGGGCATAGAGCAGTACAAGCAGAAACCTTTCAGAGATGTGGCTGCCAGTGAAGCACATTTAAAACAAAGTATTTTATCGGTAGTTATATCAGACAAAATATTAACGCCTCTATTTAACTCCTGCTCCCAAAGCAGCCATAACATTTTCCAGACAAGGGAATATGTGCACCCACTGCGCATGCACCCTTTTAGTTTCTAGGCAAAGACATGGAGGGGGTGGGGAAGTAGCAAGTTAGCATAGATATATTTTGTCAATGACTGCATACAAAAACTGGCTTATTAAAAGTAACAACTTTCTAAGTTAAATAAATAATAGGCCTGCAGGTATAGAGCGATATAGTTGCTTTTAACATTTTTTGAGTGCAAATAGTTGAATGCCAGCTCCTTTAAAAGAACTGAACACGACCAGTTGCATGGAGATGGTGGAGTTGGTAACAACTGGCCACAATCAATGACGTGTGGTCACTTAATCACAGCATTGTGAACTCCTTTCAAAATGTTACCTATTAATAATTTTCTTTTTAACTAGAATTGGAATAATTTATGGTTTCCCTGATTATTATTATTTTTTTTGGTGCTGTTCATACTGCATGTGCTTGTTGTATTAGCACTCTCCTGGGAAAGTTTCAGTTATGTTTTTTGGGAGAATGAGATGAAAATCTCCAGATCGTGATGTTGTAATTTACAATTGTAAAACTAGATTTGTGCAAACCAAAAAATTGTATGTCATGTTAACAGGGTGTTTGTTCATAGATCTAATTTCACACTTGTTTCTTGTTTTGTGTACACCAATCTGCGATAACATTATGACCACTGACAGGAAGTGAATAACACAGATTATCTCCTCATGGCATCTGTCAGTGGGTGAGATATATTAGGCAGCAAGTGAACATTGTTTTCAAAGTTAATGTGTTTGATTCAGGAAAAATGGGTGAGCGTAAGGATCTGAGTGACTTTAACTCAGGCCAAATTATGATTGCTAGACAAGTGCATCCCTTCTGGGTTGTTCCCAGTCTGCTGTGGTAAGTACCTATCAAAAGTGGTCCAAGGAAAGAAACGCTGTCCCGTGTGGTCTGATCTACAGAGGAGCTACTGTAGTTCAAATGTCTGAAAACGTTAATACTGGTACTGATAGAAAGGTGTCTGAACACCGTGTGGGGCTGCATAGCCACCGACCAGTCAGTGCCCATGCTGACCCATGCCCCTTTCTGCACCTACAATGGGCGTGTGTGCATCAGAACTGGACCCCAGAGCAATGGAAGACTGTGGCCTGGTCTGATGAATTGCGTTTCCTTTTTCATCACTTGGATGGCTGGGTGCGTGTCTGTCGCTTACCTGGAGAACACATGGCACCAGGATGCCCTGTGGGAAGGAGGCATGCTGGCGGAGGCAGTGTGATACTTTGGGCAATGTTTTGCTGTGTTGGGAAACCTTGGGTCCTGCCATTCATGTGGATGTTACTTTGACACATCCCCTACCTAAGCATTGTAGCTGACCATATGCACCCGTTCCCTGATAACAAATGATACTGCTACCAATAAAATTGGTTCAGGAGTACATTGAGTTCAAGATGTTGATTTGGCCTCAAATTCCCCAGATCTCAATCCAATCGAGCATCTGTGGGATGTGCTGGACAAAACGTTCCGATCCATGGAGGCCCCACCTCACAACTGATTGCACTTAAAGGACCTGCTGCTAACGTCTTGGTGCCAGATACCACAGCACATCTTCAGAGGTCTAGTCGAGTCCATGCCTCGGTCAGGGCTTTTTTTGGCAGCAAAAGGGGGACCTACACAATTTTAGGCAGGTGGTCATGTTATGGCTGATCTGTGTATATGATCATAAAAATGTGTGTATGTTTTTATGATCTCAACAATACGTATGCGTAACTTTGGCAGATAACTCCAAAAATGGTGCAAGTACATGACTTGAGGGCACCAATATTTTGCGTCAATGTAGAATAAATAGCTTGTTGTACTAGATCATTAGCATTTTTAATGGTAATTTTTACTGTTCCCTGTATGTTTGCTAACTAACGCAATTAGTTTGAATGTCTCAAAGTTTAAGTACATTCCTAAAGCATTGGACAATGACATCCAAGTCCTTACTTTCAACTGACCCGCTGGCCCACTAGTCGTTTACCTACAGTCATATGGAGAAGTGCTTTCTCTTGACCGTTGTCTTGTACATATTTGGAGAAATCATACTGAACTTAAAAAAAAATTGCAATTAACAGACATTTTATTTTCTTACGTATTTACCATCTCACAAAATTGATAAAATTGGGTATACCAAAACGAGTGAAAATATTTTGAAAGTGATCAGAGTAAATTCCTGCTTTCCATAAACCTCTTAATGTGGGACGGGTCTTAACCTTATGGCTTTGTGGTTACGGTAAATGTTTATCTAGAAACCTCAGTGGGATCATACAGACCTGAAGCACCGCATAAGCGCTCTTTGGTTTTTATGCCATTAGAACGTTTTGGTGGAATCAAGAAAGGTGGTGACATTAATATTTAAACATTAAATAATCCTAACTTAACATGCTACAAGTGAATGCATGGATGTTTTGAGTGTGAAGCCGCAGAATGAGAGGAAAAGTAGGTTGATTAAAAAGATGGTGGGCCATCTGAAATGGTTGCTTTTTCACTCTTTTCGCTGTGATGCCCCCTAGCTAATTTGAGTCACTTAGTTCCAGGGCCGCAGGGGAGGGCTAAACTAGCAGAGAGGGAAAGGGACCAGCGAGTCATAAATGGTGGAGAGGGAGGAGAGTTGGGTAAAATAGCCTTTTTTTTTTTTTTTTTTTATTACAGTAGATCCCTTTTTGTCTGTCCCTTCAGTAGCTTGTGGTTCGCTCACATAGCAACTAACAACACACTTGGCTTGATTTATTATAAGCACTTAACCCAACTTTTTAAAATCATGATGAGAATAATATCAAAGTGTGTGACTTGGGAACAAACAATTTCACTGGCATCCTAGCGGCCAACAATGTGCTGTACTGCCACATGTCAGTACGCACATGGAACAGCAATAGTCATTTTAAGAAGATGCTTGAAACAAAGGCCTGATTGGATATGGAGCTTGTATGGTGTTCGTTCTGTACATTTAAACCAACTAGCACGTTCTCACACATCCAACCCTCCTTATTACAAAAGCTAGTGCTTGTGTAGTGCTTGTGTAGTGGTAATAAATGAAGGGGTGCTTAAACAGTTTCAGTTTTTTTGCAACATCAGCTTGTCTCTGATCCCATTGTTTTGTTTTATCTCCTACCCTTGTGGTCTTAATTATTCCACTTGGTGCCTTGATTATGTTGGCCTACTGAATGAAACCCATGTTAGCCCCACTATCTGGTAAGCTGTTTTAATGGGTGTACATGCATTTGATCCAAACCCAAAACATATTTTTCAGTATTGTCTTTTAACAGTTAGTGTTTTTTGAATTGTGGAAAAACAGTAGCTTCCGTGATGGATGGTTGGCCATGACCAAAAAAAGTGGACACGTGCACAGAATCAGGGGGATGTCCGTGCACAGAATCAGGGGGATGTCGGCGCACAGCGTCTCAGGGCCAGGGGGGTGTCGGCGCACAGCGTCTCAGGGCCAGGGGGGTGTCGGCGCGCACCTCCAGTCTATTTTTTTTTTTCTGCTTTAATTGAGGGAGGTTGTAGGGGTGGGGTCATTGAAGGAGATTTGTTCAAATTTTTTGGAAATTGGGACAGAGCAACTTGTGTAATAACAAATGTATACTTAACCTGCTGTTAGACATGATTCACAGACAAGTGGCGTTTGAACCCAATTCCTGACATTGCCTATTCTCCATTTCTTTTCTCATTGAGAAAATTAGCTGTGAATCACTCCTGCTCAAGTCAAGCACTGACAAATGATGGTTAGGGCTCAAAAACTAAATATGCTAACAGGGACAAAATAACAAATTTAAACATTGTAAATGTATCACATGCATTTACTTTGACAGCACTAATATCAATATGTTATTTCATTGCCCTTTTGCCTAAATGTGCACAATAGACTATCATGTATCTGTTAACCAAAATGCACTCATAACATGTTTAATCACCATTAAAAAGTTGCATGTGTTTTCAGTATGAACCGATGCTGACTCAAAATAGTGAATTCTGAACTGGCGACAGAAGTACTCAGTTCTTCTGGTGGGAATCAAATCCACAATCCTGCCGTTACAAGCAACATCCTCCTACTGAATGAGCCACAAGGCAATGACATCCATTTAAAACCTGTCCTTACCCAGCCAAATGTCAACTGACGTTGGGCAGATTCCTGTATATTAACCTCCTGAAATAATACATGTATGCTAAAAGCCCTTTCTCCTCAATCTACAGACTCAGATGCCCACTTCATCACCTCTCCCCGTCAACAGCCCGCTAGCGGGCCCCGGCTCGGTCGGCGGTGGTTGTGGTGTCCCCTCGGTGGGGCCCATGGGTCCCCAGAGTGTGGGAGGAGGGCCCTCGTCCAACCTGCCCCCGTCCAACAATCCCCAGCAGCCCAACTCCATCCCCCACCTTTCGGCAATGCGCCAGAGCTCCCCCTCCCCTGCCCGCAGCCGTACTCCAACGCCTCACCAAACGCCACCAAGGCTAGCTGGCTCCCAGACCCCCCAGCCCCACACCCCTAACCCGCCTCAGTTGGTTCCCCCAGCCCCTCAGCAACAGCTGGGGCCGGGTAGCCAGGGGCCAGGATCCAACAAGCCCATGCAGCAGGTGATGGGAGCGGGTTCCACCACACCATCTCACCCTGGTCATCCCTCTACAACCCCCAACCCCCATGGAAGCCAGCACCCGCGTACGCCGCGCACGCCGCGCACTCCGGTGAGATTAACAGCGTTGTCCTAGAGTTTGACAATACATGTATAGTTCTTTTTGTACCTCTGGAGATTGAAGCATTTTAGAAATACATGTATCTCCAACACATAGTATGGATGTCATCACAAAATGCCTCCTTGACGGTACAATTACTGGCAACATTTTGCTGTAATTTTCAACATCTATTATATACATTCCCAGTAACTTCTCTTTGCTTCATTCACTTTGTAATTTCTTCACTGCAGCTCCTTTGGTAGAAATCATACTCACTTTTAGCATCAGTCATTTTCTAATGTTATCCTGTCTTCATGCTTTCTCCCTCCTTTTGCCCCCAGATGTCTCAGAAGGGTGGTTTCCAGTCCCAGGACAGCCAGGCTCTCACTCCGGCATCGGTCAGCAGTGTGGACACGGCTTCCCAGCAGGCCTCCCAGTCAGACACCTCTGCCTCCGTGGACCCCAAGGTCGAAGTCAAGCAGCAGCCGGACGAGGACGACGACGGGGACGGAGACTGTTCCAAGGGAGGGAAACTGTCCAACATAAAGACCGAAAGCAAACCTATCAAAATCGAGGGCGTGAAGAAGGAGGAGTGTGGCGGCGGCGGCGATGGGGGCAAATGCGTTCCCATGGAAACATCCTCATCGACCGGGGTTAAAGGTGAGGAACGAGTGAAGACCGAAGACCGGAAGCCAGAGGTGAAGAAGGAGCCAAAAGAGGAGGAGAAGGGATCGGACTCTCCTGGTACTCCGTCCGGTGCCCAGAGCAAGAAGAAGAGTAAGGGCCTGTGTGTTCCGTGTTGAATATCAAGGCATGCGTCTGTGTCAATATGTCCCTGTCTCTGCAAATGGAGGCACTGAACCCCCCCTAACCTCTCTTCACCCCTCCCCCCTCGGTCAGTCTTCAAGCCAGAGGAGCTGCGGCAGGCCCTGATGCCCACCCTGGAGTCTCTGTATCGCCAAGACCCAGAGTCTCTGCCCTTCAGACAGCCTGTCGATCCGCAGTTACTTGGCATACCAGTAAGTGTTGTGAATAAACTGTTTGGTCGGTTCTTATGGGTTTTTACTTTGCGCATGTAACCCCACTTGAATAATATCCGAAGACTTGTATAATATATTTGTCTTGACCTTCTGTGCCCACTCTTTAGGATTACTTTGACATAGTGAAGACCCCCATGGACCTGTCCACTATAAAGCGTAAACTGGACACCGGTCAGTACCAGGAGCCCTGGCAGTACGTGGATGACATCTGGGTCATGTTGAACAACGCCTGGCTCTACAACCGCAAGACATCCCGTGTCTACAAGTACTGCTCCAAGCTGGCTGAGGTGTTCGAGGCTGAGATAGATCCGGTCATGGTCAGCCTGGGTTACTGCTGTGGCAGGAAGGTGAGTTACAGGGACAGATTTAGTCTGAACACTTGGATCTATTGAATATATACAATTTCTTTACATTTCTGACATTTCTCATAATGGGTAAAGTGGTCCACAGAGATGACCTCCTTTAGTGAAAACAAGACAGCAGTGTGGACGTTGAGGCTTAACCCCTTAGGTGAACCATCAGACCTGACAGCTATTGACATTTTCTGTGGCATTGAGCCTGAAGGGCTGTGTGACTCTTTGCCAATACTGTTCTCAGGCCAGGCCAAATTTCCACGCCAGATTTTCTGGTGCCGTAAGAAGCTGTATATACATATATCAACAGTTCTGATCGGGTGTAGTGATGATCATGGACATGGCCCGATGATTTCACTGGTTTCATGATAAAACCATTGGCGCGTCCTATCTGGGAGGACCGAACGGTTTTTGAAAGTTCATTTTGGATTGTTGTTGGAGTGTTCATTTGTTCTAATAGTTTTCTCTCTTTTGCTCAGTTGGAGTTCTCCCCCCAGACGTTGTGCTGCTATGGGAAGCAGCTGTGCACTATCCCCCGGGACGCTGCCTACTTTAGCTACCAGAACAGGTATGTAGACAGAATGAAGCCTGACTGACACTCAGTGATCAATATCTAAATATTATCTTTTCTTGTATCTGTGGGAATAAATGGTTTGCAACTTCATTTCCCCATTTTTAATATGTACTGTATGTGCTTAACGCAACATTTTAACAGTTGGTCTTTTCTTGATACCTTTCTGGACATTTTCTTAAATGTTCAATAACAGATTAATCTGCTGTTCATTTGAAATATCTATGAAATATCTAGGGCTGTCAAATGATTAAAGGGCCTGTAAATTTGAGTTTTCTGCCCCCATGGGCATTCCAGCCAATGCTACCGGTGTGCACTTAAACCTCATTAATATAAATAACACTTTGATGCCATAGAATTGTGAAAGGAATTGTCAAAAACAGCTATTCAGTTTCCCAGAAACGCAGTAATTTATATGGGCTATATGCCAGACGTGACATTGCTGGTGTTTGTAAAATAGATGTCAACTGAATTTGCGGCATGATGCGCCAGGACATTTCCGTTGGGAGAATTCACTGAGCAAAATGTTTTCAATGGCGAGCAACACTACCTACCTATACAGATGCATGATTTGATCCTGCCTAGAAATTCCCAGCTTTTGAATCCATGTGTAGGTTAGAGAAGTGGAGGTTTTACAGGACCTCTAAAACAATATATATATACATGTTGGATTATATCCTTGTTAGTTTGCCGCCATTCATCTAATGCGTTTATTGTAGTTGACAGAATCCTCCAAATGTCTTCTTAGATTTGTCTTCTTGCTTTAATCATTGTTCTTGAACTTAACATTATAACAAATTTAACAAAAATATTGTCAAGCAAAATAGATGCTGCCCAAATGTATTGTAAAACATCCTGCCACTTGGTTAATTTGATAACTCAACATTGGTAATTTAAATTTCAGCACTGACAAATCTGTAAAAGAAAGGAATAACATAGTTGTAGCAATATTTACTATACTTTTAAATGATTTGGAGTGTAGGTGCCCGATTGAAAGACAAGTACATCAGCATTTCCAAAATCAATATCACCTGTAGCTCTGTTGCGTGTTGTTTCCTTTTTTGAAGGGTCTATGTAGAAACTGGTGCTTTGAAACAGTTCAGGGCAGTAAAGCGAAGTAGATGTTTTAAAATTCATTGAAAGTATGCAACTATTAACATGATACGTTATTAATGCATTGACTTTGACAGCCCTAGTATAATTACACATTTGCAACCACGCTGAATGAAACCTGATGAGCAAATAAGCAAGGACCCACTTTAAAATGAGCTCTATGATAGAACAACCGTCTGTGCCTTTTGTTCATCTGTTTAGTGTCTGCCTTGTCCCATGCTTCCCCTCCTGCCCCAGGCCCCACCAGTTGATTCTGTCGCTGCCCTGAATGTAGCTGTGGTGGTTTTGCTCATCTTCTCATGTCCAAACGCTAATCTGTGCTTTGCCTCGGCCTTCTGCTCTATGTTGTCCTGGATGTTGTCTTGTCTTGTCCTCTCTCCCCTTTTCATTCAAATCATCCCTCCATCCAACCCTTTCTGTCCCCTCCCTGTCGTCGTCGTCGGTTCATGTGACATCTGCATTGGCTTGCTTTTGTCTGGTCCAATCATGCGCCTACAAACCCTATCACTCCCACCCCCTTCCCCTTCAATTCTGAATCATGATTGGCTGTTCTGACGACGACCCCTGCCCCGCCCGCTCTGCGCTCCTCCTCCTGTCTCCTGTGTGCCTGCGTGCTTGCTCCCGCACTGTCCTGCCGTGCCTTGCCCTGATTGGTGGCTACCTCCCCGTGCCTTCTCTGTGATTGGCTTTGCTGTTGGGGACGGTGTAGTTCACCAAAATTTGGGCTTCTTGCTGACAGGTACCACTTCTGTGAGAAGTGCTTCAATGAAATCCAGGGGGACAACGTATCCCTGGGAGATGACCCCTCCCAGCCTCAGACGTGAGTAGAATGTTACTGTCTTTAGGTTTAAACTCCATTTTATACTTTAGGCTTTTTTTGGTTGACCCCTCATTTGCTAAGCTTCTCCCTCGTACCAGCTTTAAAGTACCTCTGTTTGCTGTTATTGTGAATGTTTCTCCCATTTTATTTGTTGATAAGGAATTGTCTGAGGTTATTATTGTACTTCTGTACTGTCTGTTTCTGACTTCTAACACTGGTTTCCTCTGCCTACAAATGTCTCATTTCAGTTCCATTGGTAAAGATCAATTTGAGAAGAAAAAGAATGACACACTGGACCCTGAATTGTAAGCCCACCATTAGTTGCTTAATTGCGTCCATGTCGTGATAGCATTGTGAGCGTCTTGTTGTTGCGGATTTGTAATATGATCCAGTGATTTATATTTTCTCTTGTCTCTGCAGGCTTGTGGAATGTATGGATTGTGGACGTAAGATGCACCAGATCTGCGTCCTGCACAACGATACCATTTGGCCATCAGGGTAAGTCTAAAGGATACACACTGAAAACATGAATAACTACAAAAGTGTTTTTACGGGTGTTTATAAATTTGGTTGGGTTTCCCCATCTTAAACATTTACAGTACTGTTAGTGGAATAATTTGTGTTAATTATATTGCCAATTAACCTTAAAAGCTTTAAAACCATGTTCTTTATACAACGTAAAAAAAGCGTAGGAATCTATATGCATGGTATGTAATCTAAAATCTGAATGGAATCTTTTTGGCCTTTGTGAAAGTCTTACCGTTAGTTTGGAGTTGAAAGCTTGTAGGATATTAGGGGGGCAGTATGGACATTTTGAGGGTTTATGCTCCAGAGCAGGATATATGGTAGCAATAATTGTACATAAGAAATCAAGTCATTCTTTGCTTTCAGCAACCACATCAAATAACTGAAGTGATAGCCAATTTAGTGTCAAGGCTCTAACTTCTCCTGCCTCTTTCACCATTTAGTTTTACTTGTGATGGCTGCTTAAAGAAGTTAAATAAGACTCGAAGAGAGAACAAGTATGCTGCCAAAAGTAAGTGCAAATATATTATTTTGTCACCCTAATTATAAACTATTTAATTTGTTTCCCTGATTCTAAATGTGGTATATCAGACTGTAATTTCATGGGATGATGCAAAGTGATTTTTTTTTTTTTGTTTGTTTCTGTTTTAGATATGTTGGTATACATTTTTTTCAACAAAGACCCTGATTTTTGTTGTATGACTTATTAAAAGATATACATTTTTAGTAACGCTTTTTAAAGTGTTCTTTGAAGTTGCCTTTAGCCATTGTCTATTTTTTAAATAAAAATGTTGCTTTTATTGTACGTGGTCTAGTCAAAAACCGATAAGCAGAGCCAGCCAAGACAAGCCAATGTCTCTGACTGATAGATTACAACCCTTTGGCTGTAAAAGAGTAGGAGTTTCCAGGATTCTCTCATCTTTTCACTTTGAAAAAGACAGTTATTGTCATCTATATTGATAGTTACTGTATCAATGTCATTCACAAATTAAAGAATAGCACAATGTTGTTGTGCCAGGAAATGGCTTTGGCAATGTAAAGTTCATCATCAGTATCGCTAGCAATTGCTCAATTCTTATGACCATTCCAATTAGTAAGCCTGATACTGACTAATACGCTGTTAAAACGTCTGGTGGCAAAAGCCTTAGAGTTTATACATGATATTTTTGGTAGAGGTTCAACTTAATTAGAAACGTTAGTCAGTTTAACACAATGCTTAATGTTGTCTAGTGAAATATTCATACTTGGTGTGATATTAATGCGGGACACTATGATGTTGAGATGCTACACTGACAGTGGGCACACAACTCCGTGGTAAATTGGTTAAAGACACAACCCATCATGTGGAAGACCCGGGTTCGAATCCACCGAGGGCAACAACAATCAGCACATATAATCGCAAGCCGGCTGAACTGGACTTGCATGGTTCCTTTTCTGGTTATTCTTAATTTGTGTTCTTACTCTTACCTGTAAAACTGATTTTTTTAATTTTATTCCATCAGCTTCTGCATGTATATATACCCTTTGAAAAGCTTTTTACAGAGTTTGCTAGTTAGCACATTACAGGGTCTACTATTATGGACAAGATGTATTGTTTTCAGAAGGCATGTAAGCTACATGATCAGAAGTTAAAGATCTTTATGCACAGATGCTTTTGGGTCTTTAGTGAACGTTTGTTAATCTCTACAGGTCAGAAATGATGGCTCCACCGTGATTGAGTCGTTGTTTTCCCCCCATGTCAATTCAGAAATAAAGAGGACATCCTAACTTGATATAAAAAAAAATATGTTTGCACTAGTTTCTGCCTACAGCTATCTAACTTGTATGTACATTAACATCTCTTCCTTTGTTCCATTTTTGCTCCAGGGTTGCCTCAGACTAAGCTTGGCTGTTATTTGGAGACACGAGTGAATGACTATCTGAAACGCCAGAGCCACCCTGAGTCCGGTGACGTCACCATCCGAGTGGTCCACGTCTCTGACAAGGTGGTGGAGGTCAAACCAGGCATGAAGTCCAGGTAAAGGACAGGGACCACAGTTGGAGAATAGTAAGCAATGTTACCCTGAGGAGACAAACAAGAGAAGTGGATAACATTGGCAGGATAAGTCAGGATAAAGTAGTATTGGCTGAATCTCATATTGATCCCTTGTCACCACTATTCCTTTGGTGCTTGTGTATATCTTTTCCACATGTTTATCTCATCTTTCACTTATTGTTTTTTTTCATTATTATGTGCAACTGAGTGTTTTAGAAAATGTATTATTTTCGTATTGTCTACTGACAAGGAACATTTCGTAGTCCTTGTTTTCATTATAGGTACTGGATACCAATTAGCAATTCATGTAATGTAATCTCTATCTAATACGGTCGCGGGCAGGACATTTTGTTCGAAATGCGTTGTGATCCGAGTTAATATAGTCTAGTTTTAACTACGTTACTTTTTATGTTTGAAACTAACATTCTAAACGAGTTTCCCCCTGGAGACTGATCTTGGAGCCCTAACTTAGCAACTTGAGTAGCTTTGAGCATGTTACTTTACTTGCGGGCAGGGGGAAACAGCCAATCAGAAAAGGCATGTTTGGTATACGCTGGTTCACTTTACAACAGTTCCTACCCTACAATCTTTCCTATAGCTAAATGTATGCAAATTAAATCATTTGTATCATTGGTTGGGAATACTGAAGAATATTTAATGAAGAATATTTATCTTTAGTAAAATAAGTAGAGAAAAATCAAAGTGGGATGATAGGATGTGTGTGTGAGGTTTAGTTTCTCTTTGTCTCCTTGTTTTTTCTCCTAATATTAAAACAGAAACATGTAGCCTAATACGGTTGTTGAATTAGTATTGGTTTTGCCTTGGCATTTGATTAATTAGCCTACATAAGCTGAATGAGCCTATATCATTCAAATGGTGCATTCATCTGTTGATGACATGCATTCAGGGAGGGGTGGTTTGATGCCTTGGTACCATTTTGGTAACAATGCTAAGTGCTGTCAGGGTAAATAAAGAAACTGGTAATAAGCTTTCAATATGTGTGTCTAGAATTGTGACAACGGAGCAATGTAATTCACACCTATTTAGCAAAAGTCATGGAAAGAGCTTTCAAAATGGCCGTTTTAATTACAAAATAAAATGCCAATTCCCATAGGCGTTTGGCAGTCCTAGTGTTAATCAAATAGTCGCTTAGCTAACTAGCTTCTCCAGACTTCTCCACCCACTAAACTCTTGTGTCTAGACATTTTGGCTTCAACTTTTCAAGACTGGTTTTGCATGTCTAGCACACAGTTTCCATATTTGTACTCGCTCTTCTCTCAAACAACCTGCTAATGGTTGAGCCAATGTTAGATGATTATAACGAATGCATTCATTCTACTATCCTGTGTCACACTGTTTGTGTCTGTCTCTAGGTTTGTGGATACCGGGGAGATGTGTGAATCATTCCCATACAGAACGAAAGCCCTCTTTGCATTTGAAGACATCGATGGAGCCGATGTCTGCTTCTTCGGCATGCATGTACAGGAGTATGGCTCAGACTGCCCACCGCCCAATCAGAGGTAAGTGCTATTTGACCCTTTGTTTCAACTATGTTGCATGTCGACGCTTCAGACGACTGGACCTAATCCCTGTCCCCTGCCTTTTGCATTTCTCAGACGGGTGTACATCTCGTACCTGGACAGCGTTCACTTCTTCCAGCCTCGTTCTCTGCGGACAGGCGTCTACCACGAGATTCTCATTGGCTACCTGGAATACGTGAAGAAGCTGGGCTACACAACTGGCCACATCTGGGCCTGTCCTCCCAGTGAAGGGGACGACTACATCTTCCACTGTCACCCCGTGGACCAGAAGATCCCCAAGCCCAAAAGGCTGCAGGAGTGGTACAGGAAGATGCTGGACAAGGCTGCGGCAGAGCGTATTGTGCATGACTACAAGGTGAGTGTGCCCATGGGAGGAAGGATCGAGACGGTTCCTGCGGTGGCCATAATGTTCAATGAGATTGCCTTGCTTCCTCCACAAGCAGAGGGCTCAGAGCCCCTGGATCCGTGCGTCGGCACAGATGCTCCTTTTCATCCCTGTTTGTGCTGTGACACATTCGTGTTGTAAGTCACATGTCGGAGGTCTGTAAATGCGTTTAATCTTCTCCCAGGACATCTTCAAGCAGGCTACAGAGGATCGCCTCACCAGTGCCAAGGAGCTGCCCTACTTCGAGGGGGATTTCTGGCCCAATGTGCTGGAGGAGAGCATCAAGGAGCTGGAGCAGGAGGAGGAGGAAAGAAAAAGAGAGGAAAACAGCACTTCCAACGAGAGCATAGATGTAAGTGGGATGGACATTTACTACAAGGTACATTGCAGTGCGTTCCTATGGATCTTTTTGGGTATGTTTTGATGTGATTTTTTTTTTAATGTTCTTTCAATCAATGTGATAATAAATAATAAAAAATTTTATGACACTTGCATGATTTGCTATTCTCAAATTTTTACAGACGATTTAAATTATTCTTGTTACTACTGTATAATTCACCGTCTTCCCCATACCTCCAGGCCACCAAGGGCGACAGCAAAAACGCGAAAAAGAAGAACAATAAAAAGACATCTAAGAATAAGAGCAGTATGAGCCGAGCCAATAAGAAGAAGCCAGGCTTGCCTAACGTGTCCAATGACCTGTCCCAGAAACTTTATGCCAGCATGGAGAAACACAAAGAGGTATGAGGCAGAGACTGTTGTAATGTATTTAAAGGTGAAATGTCATAGCCTTGTCTTGTAATTTTTTGCAAACGTCCATATATCTGCGGCAGTAGTGGAATGATAGTTTTTCATTATATATAACCATTTTGAGGCTCATTAAAAACCCAGTGGATTTGCACGCGTTATGTAATTAGATAAACCATATCCTGAGCCGTATTACAAATGAGACCATATGCCAGACTGCACGCTTGCATTCACTTTTGACATCGAGACTTGTGTTTTGCAGCGACTATTTAATGAAGGACCAGTGAGGCGTCTGTTTCTCAAACTAGACACTAACATATTTGTCCTCTCGCTCAGTTGTGCACCAGGGCCTCCCACTCCTTTCTGTTCTGGGTTAGAGCCAGTTGTCTCTCTTCTGTGAAGGCAGTGCTACAGATCGTTGAACAAATATTCAGTTTCTTGGCATTTTCTCCAGTGGAACAGTCTTCATTTCTCAGAACAAGAATAGTCGTTACAGGTTTCAGAAGAAAGTTTTGTTTCTGGCCATTTTGAGCCTGAATTTGAACCCACAATTCAGATGCTGATGTTGCTGATCTAGTCTTAAGGACCGTTCTATTGCTTCTTGAATAGGCACAACAGGTTTCAGTGATGGTAACATAATTGCAAACTGATTTTTTTAATGATTTATTAGCCTTTTAAAATGTCCAGCTTGGATTAGCAAAGAATGTGACTGATGGTTGCTGGCTAATGGGCCTCTGTACACCTATGCAGATATTCAATTTAAAATCAGTTTCCAACTACAATAGTTCGTTACAACATTGACAGTGACTACACTGATCAATTTGATGTTATGTTAATGATATGGTTACATGCATTCTGTCTGATTTTAAAACTTAATTAAAAAAAAAAAAATCTTGCAAAGCAATGTTATTTGTTGTTTGTATTTTATGCTAGTTTTATTTAAAAGTGGAACAAGAATTCCATTATATCAAGCGTGTCCTGGAAGTCTCCCTCTGAGGTTTTATCAGCAACACGGGACAATTGAGGAGCCAAGGGCTGGCTTGAGATTCATTTTGAGCGTCTCCCCCTCTTGCGAGGCAGTTGATGCAAGGGACGAGGGATCCTCAGTTTGGAAGATGTATTTCTAAAAACCTTGTAAAACAGTCTTCCTTAGAATTTTTTCTTTCAATCTGATTCTCAACTCTGTGTTTTAATACGATGTCTTTATATTATCCTAACCCCGGCACCCTGTTCTCTCCTCAGGTATTTTTTGTGATCCGTCTTATAGCAGCACCAATGTCTAACACACTGGGCCCCATCATGGATCCTGATGGCCTGATGGCCTGCGACCTGATGGATGGGCGTGACGCCTTCCTCACTCTGGCCCGGGACAAACACCTGGAGTTCAGCTCGCTGCGCAGGTCCAAGTGGAGCTCCATGTGCATGCTGGTGGAACTACACAACCAGAGCCAGGACCGCTTCGTCTACACCTGCAATGAGTGCAAGGGCCACGTGGAGACCCGCTACCACTGCACAGTCTGCGAGGTGAGCGGTTTGAGAAGGGTTAAAATGGAGGAAGGAGGAAGGACGGGAACAGAGAGAAGGGTTAGGGTGGTGTTGGAATTCTGACATCACACAAATTGCTGCAGCTCTCACTGCAGCAATTTGTAAATTAGCAAATAACAAAGTAATCATCTCCATTTAATGAATCCTTTTAAAATCTACAACACCATAATGGTCTTCAATGTGGCGATCAAGAAAACTGATTTAGCATACTGTGCCATGCACTAAAACAATTGCCACGTTCACAGAGCATTTATGCTGTGTTGCAATTATAAGAAGTGATCATTTGAAATTATAATTTTAGGAATTATGTGCATAGTTATTTTAAAACCTTTGTTTGTACAGACCTTAAAATGAAGAAATCAAAATAATATGGGCTTTATTATCCAGAGTTTCCCAAACCCAAAAAATTATTCACACTTTAAAAATCTTGTTTATTAAGGTAATTAATTAAAAGGCTACCTAGCCACTTGATAATAAGTAAATCTACCCAACCTATACGTTGCTGTACATGCATTGCTTTGTGGGTTTTGTAGCAACAAATAAATCCTATTGCTTGCAATTTATTATACCTATAGTCATATAAAAAAAAGTAAATTTTGCCTTTGGAAACATATTTGGACACATTTAGGCTACATTCACATGCCATTAGTGACAATTGGCTTTCAATAGTGCTGTAAGTTTACCTCACATTACATTCTTTATGTGTGCTACTAAAATGCACACGCGCGCACACACACAAAGTATTTCCTGAAATTAGGTGTTATTTTAATCAGAATATTCTTTGTAATAAAATACGCTTGTCATTGTTTCTTTAATACTTCAACACAGATGTAAGCGCAATTGATAACATAGAGGGGTGTATATGTTGGTCAATGTTATTTTTAAAAGAAAATTCCGTTTAATCTTTAGGAAACGATCATAGTACAAAAAAAGTCTCTTGTGGGTGCCATTTTCAGGAAATAGATTTGTTAGCTTCACAAAGGCCCGAAGTGGCTCAGTGAAAACTTGTTACATTTGATTTGCTATGAACTCATGTGAGCGTTCTTTGGTCATTTTACAGGCATGGATACATATTTGTGTTCTGTTGTCCAGCCTAAGTGTGTTCAAGTGAAGATTACATATCTCTATGTCCACATATTAGGCAAAACTTTCTAAGGGTTTGATTTGTTTTTAGGTGATTGTGTGAAATAGTTTGCTACATTAACACTTTAAATTGCTGAATTGTTTCCTGTAATCATCTCCATTGTCTTTCGGATATAAAACAATGTTGTTTCCTCTCACAGGACTATGATCTGTGCATCACCTGCTACAACTCTAAGGGTCACATCCACAAGATGGAGAAGCTGGGTCTGGGCCTGGATGATGAAAGCAACAACGCAGCCGCCTCATCCATTGCCAACCCAGGGGACTCCCGGCGCCTCAGCATCCAGCGCTGCATCCAGTCCCTGGTCCACGCCTGCCAGTGTCGCAACGCCAACTGCAGTCTACCATCCTGCCAGAAGATGAAGCGCGTGGTGCAGCACACGAAAGGTTGCAAGCGCAAGACCAACGGCGGCTGCCCCATCTGCAAGCAGCTCATCGCCCTGTGCTGCTACCACGCCAAGCACTGCCAGGAGAACAAGTGCCCTGTGCCCTTCTGCCTGAACATCAAGCACAAGCTGAGGCAGCAGCAGCTCCAGCACCGTCTGCAGCAGGCCCAGATGCTGCGGAGGAGGATGGCTAGCATGCAGAGGGTGGGCCAGCCCCCGCCGGGACCGGGTGGCAATGGTGGCCTACCCTCCCCGGGAAACA